>SJYX01023107.1:258638-291414 GCA_006410675.1 Oreotragus oreotragus
AAAAAAAAAAAAAATTTAAACTACAAATAGTTGGCATGGCTATAGCATTATTATTCATAGCAAATTATATACCTGGTAAACACACAGTACAATAAACACTCATTTATGACTTCAGTAGAAGTGTAAGTCATAGAAAGTTTAGGTTGGATTGCTCTTTCAGAAAAGTTATATAAGGGTGAAATAATCTTTGGTGGGGGGCAGGAACTGCAGTGTGGTCCCTATTTCCAGGATCACAGTTCTTTTTCATGAATGGTTGAACAAAAGGTAAATGTCCTGCCCTTCATGAGCCAGTTATTAAAAATGAATCTCTTAGGGACAAGACTAGGCTTCCAAACAAACAAATCATTTAAAATTAAATCCATGTTTCCTTGAGGTTTCTTGATTAAGGTGTCATCCAAGATAAGGATAAAAATGAGATTGTACCCTGATGAGAGCATGTCATATTTTAATTGCTGGCTGCTGAGCGTGTCTCAATCAGTGGCTGAATTTTTTATTCCTCCGTTTTATCTCTGTAGCTACCATGGTGTCTGCAAATAGCAAAATATTCTCTCTGTATCTACGAATAATGAGTCACCGAATGCTTATTAATCAAACGAGACAAAGAATGGTTAAATAATCAAAAGAGGGGAAAAAATAACTCATTACTCAATTGTTCTTATTTCTGTTTGCAGAGTCCCACATTAAGGGAGTGTTTTGACCAATCTGAATACAATTTTGGTAGAAATAGAATTTCAGTCTAGAAGTGAGGGGACTTTGTTCAAATATTGCATCCATAGAAATAGTTTCTTGAGACTTCCCCTAGACCTTCTTACTCCAAACAACAAGGACTTTGTTTTTTTTCTGGTGTAGAAAAGATGAAAATTAATTCTCTAGTGCTCCTCCCTTAAACTTCTACTCTGCTGGGCTTTGTAAATGTATATGACCAAGTGAAAGCAGATGTTTCGATTTCCTCTCCCCGCCCATCACAAGATGCCTTGGTTTTCACCTTTGGGATTGTTTGTTACAGCTTGAGATCTTGTTATAAAAGGCCCTGTGATGGTAATTTTTATGTATCAACTTGACTGGCTAAGCATGCCCACATAGCTGGTAAAACATTATTTCCCGATGTATTTGTGAAGGTGTTTCCAGAAGAGATTACCATTGAATTAGCAAACTGAGTCAAGAAAAGTGCTCTTACCAATGTGGATGGATCCTCCAATCACTGAGGGCCCAAATAGAGCAAAATGGTGGAGGAAGGGTAGATTTGCTCTGGGACATCCACCTTCTGCTCATAGACATCAACGCTTCTGATGCCCCTAGAATATGGGCCTTTAGACTGTGTCTGGAATTGATGTCATTGACCCCTATGAGTCTCAGGCCTTTGGATTCAAATTAGGCCTCCAACTTTCAGGTTTTCCAGTTTGCAGGTTGTATACCCACAATTGCATGAGCTGCTGCTGCTAGGTTGCTTCAGTTGTGTCCGACTCTGTGCGACCCCATAGACAGCAGCTCACCAGGCTCCTCCATCCCTGGGGTTCTCCAGGCAAGAACACTGGAGTGGGTTGCCATTTCCTTCTCCATTGCATGAGCTAATTCCTCATATATATATATGTAGTTACATATATATATATCCTACTGGTTCTATTTCTCTGGAGAACCCTGACTAATATATATTTCTTTGCATACCAACTAGTGAATATATAAGCCTGAATTAAGTTTACTGTTTATTTCTTGGGGCAGAGGAAATATGTAAATGAGCCATCACAAGGAGGTAGAATTTGCAATGGTTAAAAAGAGAGATTTGTGATAGAATCTGAGCTCTACCATTTACTCTCTTGAATGAGCTGTTTAAACTTTCTAAACCTCCTCTTCCTCTAAATTGAGAATACAGTTACTGAATTTAGATCATATGGTAACTTAATGAGATGATTTGTGTGAAAATAGTATATAGTAAACCAATCAATAACTATGTCTGTTACATTTTGATTGGAAAGCAGGAAAAGGAAAGAGGAGGAAGGGTGAAGATCCTGGGTGCTGCCCAGCTCTGTATGGAAGAAGGAGGGGGTATAAGAGGGAAAGTTTTAAAAGTGGTGATAGTAGAAAGCTATGAATTTCTCTGAATTCATCATCTCACAAAGGGCCAATTCTGGGTGTTTATACCTGTGCCAATGCATTCTATAAGAATATCATATCTGTTCCCCACAAAATTCCTGAGATTCAGATGATTTTAATATACTTTGTCCAATAGAGTGTCATAGGCATAATATGGCTTCCAAACTTGTACATGTCCTAATTTGTAGAAATAAATATGTCACCTTACTTGGCAAAAGAGACTTTGCAGATATAGTGAGGATTGTGAATCTTGATATGGATCTTATTTGACTAGGATTAATCTAACTGTATAAGCTGTTAAAAGTGGGAGAAGGCAAAAGAGTCAGTCAGAGAGACATGTCAGAATCGGAATTTTGCAGGCGAGATTCAATGCCTGAGAGGTACTCACCCAACCCCCTGTTTATGGCTTTGGGGTTGGAGGAAAGAGGTCATGAGTCAAGGAATGCGGGCAACCTCTAGAACCGAGGTAAACACCTCCAGCTGACAGTCTGCAAAGAAGTGGGTACTTCAGTCAACCATAAGGAACTGAGGTCTCCCAACTACCCATGTGCTGGAGGATATGAATTGTCCAATAGAGCCTTCAGAAAGAAATGCAGCCCTGCTGACACCTTGACTTTAACCCTGTGAGGCTCATTCTAGACTTCTGACATGGAGAACTATAAGATAATAGATTTTTCGTTGCTTCAGTTCAGTTAGGTTGCTCAGTCGTGTCCGACTCTTTGCAGCCCCATGAACCACAGCACGCCAGGCCTCCCTGTCCATCACCAACTCCCGGAGTTCACCCAAAGCCATGTCCATCGAGTCGGTTATGCCGTCCAACCATCTCATCCTCTGTCGTCCCCTTCTCCTCCTGCCCCCAATCCTTCCCAGCATCAGGGTCTTTTCCAATGAGTCAGCTCTTTGCATCAGATGGCCAAAGTATTGGAGTTTCAGCTTCAACATCAATCCTTCCAATGAACACCCAGGACTGATCTCCTTTACGATGGACTGGTTGGATCTCCTTGCAGTTCAAGGGACTCTCAAGAGTCTTCTCCAGCATCACAGTTCAAAAGCATCAATTCTTCAGTGCTCAGCTTTCTTTATAGTCCAACTCTCACATCCATACATGACCACTAGAAAAACCATAGGCTTGACTAGACGGACCTTTGTTGGCAAAGTAATGTCTCTGCTTCTTAATATGCTGTCTAGATTGGTCGTAACTTTCCTTCCAAGGAGTAAGTGTCTTTTGATTTCATGGCTGCAGTCACCATCTGCAGTGATTTTGGAGCCCCCCCCAAAAAAGTCAGCCACTGACTTTTTCCACTGTTTCCCCATCTATTTCCCATGAAGTGATGGGACCAGATGCCATGATCTTAGTTTTCTGAATGTTGAGCTTTAAGCCAACTCTTTCACTCTCCTCTTTCACTTTCATCAAGAAGCTCTTTAGTTCCTCTTCATTTTCTGCCATAAGGGTGGTGTCATCTGCGTATCTGAGGTTATTGGTATTTCTCCTGGCAATCTTGATTTCAGCTTGTACTTTCTCCAGCCCAGCATTTCTCATGATGTACTCTGCATAGAAGTTAAATAAGCAGGGTGACAATATACAGCCTTGACATACTCCTTTTCCTATTTGGAACCAGTCTGTTGTTCCATGTCCAGTTCTAACTGTTGCTTCCTGACCTGCATACAGATTTCTCAAGAGGCAGGTTAGGTGGTCTGGTATTCCCATCTCTTTCAGAATTTTCCACAGTTTATTGTGATCCACACAATCAAAGGCTTTGGCATAGTTTTGTTGCTTAAGAGACTAAAATAGTGGTAATTTGTTTGAGTAGCAATATAAAACTAATACATGGAAATAAAGACAGAAGCTTCATTTAATTTCATTCATTCATTTATTCAGTTTTCAACATTCATTGAGCAGCTGTAATGAGAGCCTCTGAGCCAGTTCCTAGTAATAAAAGCATGAGTAAGATGCTATCCTGGCTCTCAGCTTATTTAGACAAAGTCAGTGGAATAACTAGAAAAAGTTTCAAACTACCTAAACAACTTGTTCTGGCTTAATTCTCTGAACTACTCCACCTCTCCTCTTGCCTGCAATTTCAAAACAATTAGTCATAGGAGAGGTGTGGCATGTTTTGCAAACTCACTGGCATGGATGTAGCTTGAGCAATCTAAAGAAAAGCTAATGGATTTTCCCCCTTGGTCTATTTCCAATGAGATCTTGGCTTTGGTGCCCTTTGGGATAAAGCCTTGGCTGCTTAATAAATATACCGTCATGCTGCTGCTGCCCAGTGACACAGTGACATCCGTCTTCTTCAGAAGAGTAGTCTGTTGGTGGTTGCCTAGCTCAGGGCTCCTCGAGCCTTGGTGGGCCTAAAAATTGTCTGGGAGGCTTGTTAAAACACAGATTCCTGGGTTCCATTCCTGAGATTCTGACTCAGGAAGTCTAGCCTGGGGCCCAAGAATCTCGATTTCTTTTAAAATATTTATTAATAAATAAATGTTGATATGTATTTAATAATTTAAATATTAATATTGAATATAATAAATATTTAATTGTTCCAAGTCTTAGTTGTGCCTTAAAGGATCTTTTATTTTTTGGTTGCAGTATGCGAGGTCTTTACCTGCAGCATGCAAGCTCTTCATTGCAGATGTGGCGTCTAATTTCCTGACCAGGAGTCAAAAACCAGCCCCTCTGCATTGGAAGCATGGCGTCTTAGCCACTGGGTCACAGGGGAGTCCCCAGAACCGGGATTGCTAACAAGCTCCTGGATGATGCTTCCTGTCCACGGGCCTTACTTGCAGTGTCTTCGGTGGATCAGTTCAGTTCAGTTCAGTCGCTCAGTCATGTCTGACTCCTTGTAACCCCATGAATCGCAGCATGCCAGGCCCCCCTGTCCATCACCATCTCCCGGAGTTCACTCAGACTCAGGTTCATCGAGTCGGTGATGCCATCCTGCCATCTCATTCTCGTTCATCCCCTTCTCCTCCTGCCCCCAGTCCCTCCCAGCATCAGACTCTTTTCCAATGAGTCAACTCTTTGCATGAGGTGGCTGAAGTGCTGGAGTTTCAGCTTCAGCATCAGTCCTTCCAATGAACACCCAGGACTGATCTCCTTCAGAATGGACTGGTTGGATCTCCTTGCAGTCCAAGGGACTCTCAAGAGTCTTCTCCAACACCACAGTTCAAAAGCATGAATTCTTCGGTGCTCAGCTTTCTTCACAGTCCAACTCTCACATCCATACATGACCACTGGAAAAACCATAGCCTTGACTAGACGGACCTTTGTTGACAAAGTAATGTCTCTGCTTTTGAATATGCTTTCTAGGTTGGTCATAACTTTCCTTCCAAGGAGTAAGCATCTTTTCATTTCATGGCTACAATCACCATCTGCAGTGATTTTGGAGCCCCCCAAAATATAGTCTGACACTCTTTCCACTGTTTCCCCATCTATTTGCCATGAAGTGATGGGACCAGATGCCATGTGGATCACTCCTTATTTATTAATGAATATGGCTTATGCAGCCTGGATGGTCAGAAGCAAGCAAACCTCAAAAACATGCTTCATTTCTGCCAGTTGGTGCCATACTTTTGAACACCTGAGCCCTGATAGTCCTCCACCTGGTCCTTCTCGCTTTGGTTCTCAGATGGGACTTCCCAGTCCTCCTGTGATCACCCAAGATGCTCAGCAACTTGCTGCAAACTCAGACCACTGAGAAGTGCAGGAGAGGAGGGGAGTATGAGTGGTGTTCCTCTCGCTTGTAAGTCTTGATGCCTTTGCGTCATAAACAGCATCCTCACTGATAAGGCAAAATGAAACCCTGAAATCTTAACTTACGCAACTCGGCATGGGTGCAAAGGACATGTCCCACTGAGGGACCTGCAAAGGGATTACACAATGCGCTCTGTAGACACTGACAACATCTGTCCTCATCTCCAACAATTAATATCCCCTCACCAAGCTCTGTTGTCCTTTATTTCCTTTGCTGCCATCCTTCGCTGAACTTTTTTAAAGTCCAAGGACACCCTAGAATGTGTGGACACAGACAACTGCGAATGAGTTACTGCTCAGTTCTCTGACATCGTCCTTCTCGAGATCTTGTCCTTCTCGAGATCAAGGACAAGATCGCATGTCCTTCCTGAGCTAGAAAATGGCCACAAGTCTGAATACATTCCAGGCAATAACCTGGGACTCCTAAACTGATATTTATACAAATCTCATTATTTTGATTGGCTGGTTCCTCTGTTTAAGATTCAGAAACATAAAATGGGATTTGGGTCTATTGCTTAGAAAAAATCCTGCTGAAATTCCCAAACATCCCCTTTGTCATTTAAAGAGGAAAAATATCATAAATAAGGGCTTTGTCAAATACTGCTGGCTTGATTAAAAGGAAAAAATCATGTCTCTTGTTAAAATTTGTTTTCACTTAAGTTTTCTTTCTGAGCGAAAGATGCATCTAGAGTGTTAGGGAGATGGTTTATCTCTAGATGACTGCGGCATTGTTATTTTCTTCATTTCAGTCGCTCAGTCGTATCCAACTCTTTGTGACCCTTTCTTTATGCTAGGTCTTTACAAAATAAAAAAGACTTGTTTGACATATGGACTATTAATCTCATAACAGGAGTAAAAGACCATTATTACTTTTATCTGTTAAATTAACTTAGTGGGGTTTTTTTTGCTCATTGAAAAAAAATTATAGTTGATGTGAAATATTGTATGTTATGGATATACGATCTAGTGATTCACAGTTTTTAAAGGTTATAATCCATTTATAGTTATTACCCTGTGTTGCCTGCCCCCTTCCCTGTCCTCACTGGTAACCACTAGTTTGTTCTCTGTATCAGAGAGTCTGCCTCCTTTTTGTAATATTCACTAGTTTGTTTCTTTTAGATTCCGCAAGTAAGTGCTATCATAAAGGATTTGTCTTGCTTTGACATTTCACTTAGCATGATGCCCTCCAAGTCTATCTGCTGCTGCTAAGTCACTTCAGTCGTGTCCGACTCTGTGTGACCCCATAGACGGCATCCCACCAGGCTCCCCCATCCCTGGGATTCTCCAGGCAAGAATACTGGAGTGGGTTGCCATTTCCTTCTCCAATGCATGAAAGAGAAAAGTGAAAGTGAAGTCGTTCAGTCTGTCCAACTGTTAGCGACCCCATGGACAGCAGCCCACCAGGCTACTCAGTCCATTGGATTTTCCAGGCAAGAGTACTGGGGTGGGGTGCCATTGCCTTCCCTGCCAAGTTGCTGAAAATGGCAAAATTTCATTCTTTTTTCTTTTTTTAAATTTTTAAAAATTTCATTCTTTTTAATGGTTGAGTAATATTCCATTGTACATATACAATATACATATACACACATCTTCTATATCCATTCATCTGTTGATGGATATTAAGGCTGATTCCATATAAGATTGCTTACCTTTCTTGGCATAAGAATTATTTATTGACATTAAAATTTTATACATCTGAACTTTAGTTTTATTTTGTTCTAAAGTAAAATTTCTTATTTTGTATCATGAACCTCTCTGGAATTGTTGATGTCTCCAGGCCTTTGCTAAGAATAACGTTTTATTTATGTATGTATTTGGCTGTGCTGGGTCTCAGCTATGGCCTGTGGGATCTTCAGTATTTGTTGCAGCATCTGAGGGATCTTTTAGTTTCAGCCTGTGGGATCTTTGCAGCGTGGGAACACTTAGTTGCAGCATCTGGATCTAGCGCCTTGACTGGGGATAGAACCCGGGCCTCCTGCGTTGGAGTGCAGTCTTGGCCTCTGGACAACCAGAAACGTTCCCAAGAATAATGTCTTAAATGCATTAGAAGCACCACTTATAGGGAAAAAATAAAAATAATTATTGAAAAATACAGTTACCTAAATATTAAATCAAATTCGTGATATAATAATATGCTTCTTTGGGCCTTCTCAGTAGCTCAGATGGTAAAGAATCTGCCTGCCATGTGAGAGACCCGGGTTCGATCCCTGGTTGGGAAGATCCCCTGGAGGAGGGCATGGCAACCCACCCCAGTATTCTTGCCTGGAGAATCCCCACAGATAGAGGAGCCTCGCGGGCTACAGTCCATGGGGTCGCAGAGAGTCGGACACGGCTGAGCAAATAAGCACAGTGTGCCTCTCTAAGTTATGGCCTAGCAGCAGGCTCACTGCCTTCTATAATTGTGATGTAGTGATGAGCAGAAACAGTATTTTGAGGTATCTGCAAGAACTAAGGAATGGGTATGGTTTCTGCTGGAGATATAAATACCCTTGTCTATTACTGTGGCTTGCTGTCTGCATTCTTTTTTCTTAATTAGAGGATAATTACTCAACCGTTGTGTGATTGTTTCTGCCATCCCTCAACGTGAATTGGCATTAGGTATATATATGTCCCCTCCCTCTTCAATCCCGCTTCCACCTCCCTCCCCACCCGGCCCTCTAGGTTGTTACAGAGCACTGGCTGGGTTCCCTGGGTCACACATCAGACTCCCACTGGCTGTCTGTTTTACATATAGTAATGTATATGTTTCAGTGCTGTTCTCTCATATCATGCTACATCTCCTTCCCCCTCTGTGTCCAAAATGTCTGACGTGTCTCCTTTGCTACCCTTGAAGTAGGACTGTCAGTACTATCTTTCTAGATTCCATATATATGCGTTAATATGTCTACATTTTTAATTGAAGGGAATTCTAAATTTCAAAGAGGTTATGGAAAATACAGTTATTTCCATCCAGGCCCATAGACTCCCCGCGTGCTATGCGAAGTCGCTTCAGTCATGTCTGACTTTGTGACCCTATGGACTGTAGCCTGCCAGGCTCTTCTGTGCATGGGATTCTCCAGGCAAGAGTACTGGAGTGGACTGCCATTCCCTTCTCCAGGGGAACTTCCTGACTCAGGGATCAAACCTGCACCTCTTACATCTTTTCCTGCATTGGCAGGCAATTTCTTTACCACTAGCACCACCTGGGAGGCCTGAATTTTATCCATAAAACTGCCTGGGGATCAGTAAACCACAGGTTGAGAAAATCAGCCTAAAGCCTCTTTTCATGAACTCTACATTTTAATGCATTCCAAAAAGAGGATTTCTGTGAATCAGCCAGACTTTAATGAATGGAGGCTATTGACGGAACTTCAGAAACTGTTATGATGAAAGTCTCTGACCCTCGTGAACAGGTAACATAATGATCTATTGATTTTGACAATTTTCTAAAAAACACTGAAGATGTATACTGAGTATAAAAAATAGTTTATTCTCCCTCTTAACTTCCACTCTGTTACCAAGAAGGGACTCACTGCTGACAGTGTGTTTGTGTGTGATCTATAGATTTTATAATTCTCTCATCATCGTATGCCGATGGGAACATGAATGTATTACTTAGCAATAACTGGGGAGAAAAGACAATTTATTTCTGCAAGTTTAGTATTTATAGTGCAGGTCCCAAAGAAAGATTAGCTGTATTTTCTCTCCCATGCAAAAAAAATCCCAGGAAAGTTCTGTCAGATCTAGCTAGGGTCATATGTCAACTTGGTCCAGGCACTTGGCCGGAAGACTGTAGGGTTGGATCAGCTTAATACATGGGTGCTTTTGCTGCAACCATGTAAATATGTGGGTTGAGCAATTCTCTGATTCAGAAAGAACTGAGCAGATGCCTCCACTAACTGACCTTTAGAAAGCTGGTAACACTTTGTCCTCAGCCTGAAACAGAGTGGCTATCTCCATGGAGAATGAGAGAACTAGGTTTCCCTCTTCTTTCACTATGAACAAGGATGAAGAGTTCATTCTCTTTTAAAATAACCTCAGTGTTACATTTTCTGAGTAAAAAGTAATTCACAAGACATTGAGAATTTGAGGGAAAAATTCAAGTGTAGTAAGGCAGTGAAGTATCTCGCATCTCTTAAACCTGCTTGTGCCAGATCCCACTTCTGCTGCATGCTCAGTTGTTTAGTTGCATCCAACTCTTTGCGACCCCCTGGATTGTAGCCCACCAGGCTTCTCTGTCCATGGAATTTTCCAGGCAAGAATACTGGAGCTGGTTGCCATTTCCTTCTCCAGGGGATCATCCCAACCTTGCATCTCCTGCGTTTCTTGCATTGGCAGGTGGATTCGTTACCACTGAACTACCCGGAAAAGCCATCCCACTCCTGGAGACTCTGAAAAAATTGATTTGGGTGTGCCCTGATCCTTGGGTGTTTTAACAATTTCCCAGGTGACTCTGACATCCAGCCCAAGTTGAGAGACTTTGACTCGTCTCGTATTCTTTTTAGTTATACGAGTAATGCATAAATATATTCTTGTTAATTTTTTCAAGCATGGTTCTAATTTTTAAAGCATTGATCAAAGTACATGGAATCAGGAGTCTTAAAATCTGATGTGCAGTGGAATCACCTAGGAGAATATTTAACATGCAGATTTCCATGCTTGATCTGCTTTATTAAGTGTGAGGGGAGACCTAGGAATGTGTAATTTTTATAAGTGCCCCTTTTTCCTTTTTTATTAAAGCTTTTATTTTGAAATAATTTTATACTTACAGAAGAGTTGCAGAAAATTCCATTCATTAGGCCCCAAACATCTTACTTAACCACGGTACACTTAAAACCAAGAAGTTAACACTAATACAATACTGTTAATTAAACTACAGACTTCATTTGGATTTCTTATTTTTCACACTCTTTTTTCTGTTCCAGGGTACCATATTACATTTAGTTGTCATTTCTTCTTAATCTTCATCAATCTGTATGGTACTTGGGTCTTCACTTATCTTTCATAACCTTGACTCTTTGGAAGAATTTTAATTAGTTATCCCCAATTGATTTTGGTATGGAATTTTCCTAACTTTTTTTAAAATTGAAGAATAGTTTATTTACAATATAATGTTAGTCTCAGGTGTACAACATAGTGATTCAAAATTTATATAGAATATACTCTATTTAGGGCTTCCCTTGTGGCTCAGCTGGTTAAGAATCTGCCTGCAATGCCAGAGACCTGGGTTCGATCCCTGGGTTGAGAAGATCCCCTGGATAAGGGAAAGGCTACCCACTCCAGTATTCTGGCCTGGAGAATTCCATGGACTGTATAGTCCATGGGGTCACAAAGAGTCGGACACAGTGAGTGATTTTAACTTTCACAGTTTCACATACTCCGTTTATAGTTACTGTAAGGTATCGGCTATATCTCCTGTATGATACAATATTTCCTTGTAGTTTATTTATTGTATACATAGTAGTTTGTACCTCTTAATTCCCTGTTTTATCTTTCACTCCTTCCCTCTCCTCACTGATAACTACAAGTTCTATGTATCAGTGAGTCTGTTTTGTTGTTGCCGTTGTTAACTGTTGTTATATTCATTCCTGTGTTTTATTTTTCAGATTCCACATAGGTGATAACATGTAGTATTTGTCTTTTTTGTCTGACATCTTTCACTAAGTTTGATACCCTTCAGTTCCATCCTGCTGCTGCTAAGTTGCTTCAGTCGTGGCTGACTCTGTGTGACCCCATAGACGGCAGCCCACCAGGCTCCCCCGTCCCTGGGATTCTCCAGGCAAGAACGCTGGAGTGGGTTGCCATTTCCATCTCCAATGACTGAAAGTGAAAGGTGAAAGTGAAGTAGCTCAGTCGTGTCTGACTCTGTGCGACCCCATGGACTGCAGCCTACCAGGCTCCTCCATCTGTGGGATTCCCCAGGCTAGAGTACTGGAGTGGGTTGCCATTGCCTTCTCCCAGTTCCATCCATTTTGTTGCAAATGGTAAACGTTTACTCCTTTTTATGACTGAGTAGCATTCCATTGCACATACATCCCACATCTTTCTCCCACTCGGGTAACCGTAAGCTTTCTGTCTATGACTGTGAGTCTGTTTCTGCTTTGTAAATAACTTTATTAGTATAAGATCTAAGATTCTACTTACAAGTGACACCATATGACAGCTGTCTTTGTCTGGCTTACTTCGCTTGGTATATGATAATCTCTAGGTTCATCCATGTTTATACCGATTCATTCTTTCTTTGGCTGAGTAATATTCCACTATATGCATATACCACATCCCCTTTATCTCTTCATCTGTCAGCAGATATTTAGGCTGCTTCCACGTTTTGGCTATTATGAATGGTGCTGCTATGAACATTGGGGTGCATGTATCTTTTTGAATTAGTTTTCCCCAAATGTATGCCCAAGAGTTGGTTTGCTGGATCATATGGTAACTCTATTTTTTTTTAAAAAGGAACTTTCATACTGTTATCCATAGTGGTTACACAAATTTACATTCCCACAAACAGTGTAGGAGGATTCCTTTTTCTTTATACCCTCTGCAGCATTTATTATTTGTAGACTTTTTGATAATGGCCATTCTGACTTGGATGAGGTGATACCTCATTGTAATTTTGGTTTACATTTCTCTGATAATTAGTGATGTTGAGCATCTTTTCATGTGTCTCTTTGTCATCTGTATTTCTTCTTTGAATACGTGTCTATTTAGGTCTTCTGCCCATTTTTTGATTGGGTTGTTTCTTTTTTTTGCTATTGAGCTGTGTTACTCTTTTGTATATTTTGGAAATTAAGTCCTTGTTGGTTGCATTGTTTGTAAATGTTTTCTCCCATTCTGTAGGTTCTTTTTGTTTTGTTTATGGTTTCCTTTCCTGTGCAAAAGTTTAGACGTTTGAATAGGTTTCATTTATTTATTTTTGCTTTTGTTTCTTGTATCTTGAAAGACTGGCATAATGAAACATTGGTACAATTTATGTTACGGAATGTTTTTGCTATGCTCTCTTCGAGGAGTTTCATGGTGTCCTGTCTTATATTTAAGTCATTAAGCCATTTTGAGCTTATTTTTGTATATGTTGTAAGGGAGTGTTCTAATTTCATGGATTTTCACGTGGCTCTCCAGCTTCCCTACAACTTGCTGAAGAGACAGTCTTTTCCCCCCTGTATATTCTTGTTCCTTTGTTGAAAATTAATTGACCATAGATGTGTGGATTTATTTCTGGGTTCTCTATTCTGTTGCCAATACCACACTGTTTTGATTACTGTAGCTTTGTAGCATTGTCTGAAATCTGGAAGAATTATGCCTCCAATTTTGTTCTTTTTCCTCAGAATTTCCTTGGTAATTCTAGGTCTTTTGTTCCATATACATTTTAGGGTTATTTGTTCTAGTTCTGTAAAAAAATGTCATGGGTAAATTGATAGGAATTGCATTTAATATGAAAATTGCTTTGTGTAGCATGTCCATTTTTAACAGTAGTAATTCCTGCAACCCAACAGCATGGGATGTCTTTCCACTTCTTTGAATTGTCTTCAGTTTCCTTTATTAATGTTTTACAGTTCTCAGCACATAAGTCTTTCACCTCCTTCATCAGGTTTATTCCTAAATGTTTTATTTTTTATGCAATTTTAAATGAGCTTTCTTTAACTTTCTGATATTTCATTGTTAGCATAAGAAAATGCAACAGATTTCTGTATGTTAAACTGTGAGACTGTAGTAGTGAACAAAATGATGAGGCCTGAGGGAACTTACTTTGCAGCAGGTACAATTTTTTTAAATTTACAAACACAAGACAAAATCATCTATGTGCCACAAGAGATGAAGAAACAGATTAGGAAAGAAGGTGGCACTTGAGCCAGGCCTTGAAGAACAGATAAATTTTTAACAACTGAAAATGAAGAAACGGTTGTTTGAAGTACAAATTGGACACTTAATAAATGAAGTTGAATTGCTTTCTAATAAACAATAGCAGTACAGCAAAATATCTGTCTTTTTGCAGTTCTTAAGAATAATCGTTCATGATCATTTCCCCTTTTATTCTGAGCCTAGTGGTTCCTTTGTTCTCATTTCTTTATATTCTACAGGTAGTTGTTCTTTATCTAATAGAAATTCTCAGATAAAATACCTGGTTGGAAGTTTTGGATTTAGAGCTAACTAATGTAAGAGGAAAATTTTAATCAGTATGCCCTAGAAAACACTAAGAAAAAACACTCTGACATTGAATTAGAAGTATGAAGTTATTCCACATTCTGGAAATGGAGGTGGTCATGGTATGTATGTGAGTGTTTCCCCTGTACTAAGAATTTCTTAAATGAGCTGGTATTTCAATTAAAAAGTTAGTTAGCAGTTGTTTTAGAGGTCTTTCCCTCACCCCTTTTAAAGTCAGACTGTGTACACCCACCCTTATCCCCAAACTCCTTCAACAACTAAGTTTTTTGACCTAACTGCTACCCTGAAAAAGTCCTAGGCTGTCCTGAACATTTTTTATCTATCAGCTCCTCAAAATAACTAGATACCTGATAACACTTGTATTCATAAAGATTTGGAATGGGAATTATCTAAGAAAAAAATAATCCAATACAAATTAATTTAGTCTTATAGCCAGAGGGTAGATAGGGAGTACAAATTCTGAGGGCTTCAGTATTACATGAAGTTACGCATGAAGTGATTAGAACACAGTCAATATGCAGCTTGGCATCAGGTTTTAATTCTGCAGCAGTTTGCCTTTAGTTAATGGAACTTCCCAAGTGGCGCTAGTGGTAAAGAATCCGCCAACCAATGCAGAAGATGCAAGAGATGCGGGTTCAGTTCCTGGGTCCGGAAGATCCCCTGGAGTAGGAAATGGCAACCTGCTCCAGTATTCTTGCTTGGAAAATTTCATGGACAGAGGAGCCTGGTGGGCTACAGTCCACTGGGCTGCCAAGAGTCGGACACGACTGAGCAACTGAGAACAGCAGCAGCCTTTAGTTAAAAATAAATGCAGTGATAACCAATAACTGTCCCTGGTTAATGTGAAACTATCCACAGAGGAGGAAGTAACCAAGCACGCCATCACAATGCATTTTCATTGTCTAAGATTGTTCAAACACAGCGTCTAGTATTCCAAATGTCAATAACTGAAAACATTTTTTAAAAAATGGCGCTCTTGACATTTTTCATAGCGCAGTAGCAACTCTTGCGTTATCCTGTCTTCAAAATCATTTGTGAAAGTGGCAGACATGTGTGCTTGTCCCAGTGACATCACTAAAACCAGACGCTCTCAGTCTAGGCCAGAGCCGTCCATCAAGGAAGCTGCCGTCGAGTTACCAGATGACAAGATGTCAGGTGTAACGGGCAGAATTGGGATGAGACCCAGGCTGTCCAGGCCTGGACTGTTTTTAAGGACACTGCCAGAACATCTTTTGAAAAGAGGGGGGAAAAAAAGAGTGTTTAAAACATCTGTTAACCAACTTTTTGAGATACCAGCTCATCTGGCAAATTCTGGATACAGAAAAAATGCTCCCATTCATGCCACCACCATTTCCATTTCCAGAAAGTTCATAGTTCTTATCTCTGTTAAACTGATTTCTCCTCCCCCCACATACCACCCGCCCCCATGCTCTTCTGTGACAAAGCACCCTGTAAGCCCAGGAAAACAGCTTTGACATTTCAGACCCTTTTGCCAGCACCTTCTTTTGTAGGTACTCTGCTGTTTTCTCATGAGTCCACCTTGTTCTGCAGATTTTCTTCCTCTGTGGAAGTTTCCAGAAGGCCTTAATAAACCACAAGAGCAAGAAGGCCCAGTGTTTAGATCACTTCCCTGCTGAAAATTTTAGAATTCTCTGTGAACAGTCACTTTTTTTATCTCACTTCTGGCAGTATTCCTGACCCACCACAGATATTCAGTAGTATTTAAGTGAATAAATATATCCAATAAGTTTGTGTGTGTGTGTGTCTGTGTTTAATCTAGCCTGCCAAGAATGGCGAGGCTTTTTCCCCATATATTGTTTATTATATCCCATGAATGGAAGTAATGATGTCCATTCAAGTCTTTTACCTCTTTTGCAAAGACAAATTGGTAAAACAGTCGCTGTTATTACATTGCACTCCCTCTACCAGAGCAGCTCAGAAACATGAAATTCTCCTCTCACCAAATCTTGCTTATATTACAGATAGCATGGTACTCTTCTTTTCACTAGGAAATACATGTTTCCCAGTCAGTGAGACGAAAGGGCTGATTTTTTTTTGTTTGTTCTAGAGTGGACTTCTCTTGGGGGTGGGTGAAAGATGGAAAGGAGCTGATGGATCCCACCCTTACCTGCGGGCACATCAATATTCTGGGCTAGACCCTAGACCCTGCTCCCAACCCCCATGGGGAACTGACAGTGTGATAAAGCTGGCAGGGCACTGAGGGGGTTTGTGTCCAATTGGTGGTTCTACCGACGATGGAACAGGAGTGCAGATAGGCAGGAAACTCCCTAGTTAGCCACGGCAGAGGCAGGGAAGGCAGCTGGGGCTCTTGGCCCTGTACACATGCGGAAGACACCTTCTTCCCGTGATGCGGTGTGGCAATCCTGCGTCTTCTCCACTTTTTGTTCCAGTTTAAGGTTTTGCTCTTGGAAACAATGTTCTGAACTTTCAGGTTCCTGGAGTCAGGAGGTGTTGTTGTATTTGTTTCTGGATTACAGAAAAATCAAAAAGCTGCATGAATAAAGAAAAAATAACATATTTGTGTGTTTTCTGTCATGTCAAGTTTTTTTATTTTTATTTTTTTACTTTATTTTACTTTACAGTACTCTATTGGTTTTGGCATACATTGACATGAATCTGCCACGGGTGTACACGAACTCCCAAACATGAACCCCCCTTCCACCTCCCACCCCACATCATCCCTCTGGATTATCCCCATACACCAGCCCCAAGCATCCTGCATCCTGCATTGAACATAGACTGGCGATTTGTTTCTTACATGATAGTATACATATTTCAATGCTATTCTCCCAAATCATCCCACCCTCTCCCTCTCCCACTCCCTCAGAGTCCAAAAGTCCGCTCTACACATCTGTGTCTCTTTTGCTGTCTTGCATACAAGTTTTTTTAAAAAAAGCAAGTTACAGAAAAATGTATATCAAACCCATTTTACATATGTGCAGTTTAAAAAAGGGTCTGAACTAAACTGTAAAAAAGGTTACCCCTACAGGTGTGAGTAGGATTAGCTAGCAGCGTAACAGGGGGACTTGGATATTATTTTGCTAAATATTATTCTATTGTGTTATTTTTACAGTCACAGTGTAATCATGTATTCATGCATAACTTGTTAAAAGTTACATGAATTCAACAAAGAACCAATATCTAAAATACATGAAGAACTCTCAAAACTCAACCACATAAACAACAACCATTTCATTTAGAAAATGAGCAAAAAACCTGACAGACACTTCACTGGGGAGGATATCTAGATGGCAAATAGCACATGAACAGATGTTTCATGTCATTAGACATAAGAAAAATAAAAATTAAAACCACAATGAAATGTTATTGCACACCAATCAGAATGGCAAAAATAAAGGATAGTCAAAACACCAAATTCTGACAAGTGTGTGAAAAAACTGGACCCCATTGCTTTTAGAAATAAAAAATGGTACAACCATGCTTGGAATTTTCTTGTAAAACTAAACCTTGTGATCTGGCATTTGTACTCTTGGGTGTTTGTTCCAAAGAAATAAAAACTTCAGACAAAAATGATTGTTCATGGCAGCTTTATTCATAATAGCTAAAAACTGGAATCAGCCCAGAGATTCTCTGATGGGTGAAGCACATTGTGGTGTGCTTGCTTCATGCAATCCCCTAGATACATGCAATGACTTGGATGCATCTCCATGGAATTATGCTGAGTAAGAAAAACCAGTCCCAGAAGACTACGTTCTGTATGGTTCCATTACACGGAGCCTTTGAAATAACAGAGTAGTGGTTGTCAGGGGTTAGCAGAATAGGGAGCGGGACGGAGGTGAGTGTGCTTTAAAAGAGAATCCTTGTGATGGAACTGTTTTACATCCTGACTGTGGTTATGGACACATGAATTGACATGCAGTAAAACCACATTAAACTAAATCCACAGTACACATGAGACTGGGGAAATCCAATCAGCAGATTATGTTAAGATCACCAGATATGTCGACGCCAGTGTCATGGCCGTAGAACTGGACTATAGTTTTGGAGAAAAGCTAGGTAAAGAGTACAAGGAATCTGTATCATTTCTTACCATTTCATGTGAATCCACAACTATTCCAAAAAACTTTCCACTAAAAAAAAAAAAAAAAAAAGAACACCTCAAAGCATTTAAATATGTCTGTCAACCCCTGTCTGTAAAGTTGCAGGTAGAAGGCGGGTCCTGGCTTTCGTACTGCCTCCAGTAAAAGGTTGAGGCATCTTTTCCAACTCACAGCAGACATCATCTTCCCAAATATGTTTACCTTGCTCTTTCCCCTGAGCGCAAAAGGGGGAACAGGCACTGATACTGCTTCAGTGAATTCATTTCTACAACCATGCAATCTGATCATCGTCTGGATCTAGATGTTCAGCCCCAGTTAAAGATGAGAACTATCGTGATCCCTTATTAACCTGTCAGTGGCAGCACCCTAGCCCCAAATGATGAAGTCTTAGTTTCAGGAGTGAAATCTAAGCACAGTGCTTCCGTCTGGTGTTTAAGCTTTCAGCACGATTGTGACGTCCAGCCAAGGTTGAGACTCACTTGTCAGAGCGGCGATCACAGAGGTGGCTTTTAAAGGCACCAAGCCGGATCCCCCGTCTCACTTCTGCAACCTACACTTCTAGGACCAGAAGGGTATGTTTTTAGGGGCTCACTTCCCCTCTGCAGTCAAAGCTGACACTGAGCATAAAACCTCAAGAAGAGGGTGTGTCCGGGCCAGAGTGGGTGAGCAGTTCTAGAAGGCACACAGGCACGTTCAGTGTTCTCCAGGTTGCGTTCAGTTCAGTTCAGTTCAGTCGCTCAGTCGTGTCCGACTCTTTGCGACCCCATGAATCGCAGCAAGCCAGGCCTCCCTGTCCATCACCATCTCCCGGAGTTCACTCAGACTCATGTCCATCGAGTCTGTGATGCCATCCAGCCATCTCATCCTCAGTCGTCCCCTTCTCCTCCTGCCCCCAATCCCTCCCAGCATCAGAGTCTTTTCCAGTGAGTCAACTCTTCGCATGAGGTGGCCAAAGTACTGGAGTTTCAGCTTTAGCATCATTCCTTCCAAAGAAATCCCAGGGTTGATCTCCTTCAAAATGGACTGGTTGGATCTCCTTGCAGTCCAAGGCACTCTCAAGAGTCTTCTCCAACACCACAGTTCAAAAGCATCAATTCTTCGGCACTCAGCTTTCTTCACAGTCCAACTTTCACATCCATACATGACCACAGGAAAAACCATAGCCTTGACTAGGCGGACCTTAGTCGGCAAAGTAATGTCTCTGCTTTTGAATATACTATCCAGGTTGGTCATAACTTTTCTTCCAAGGAGTAAGCGTCTTCTAATTTCATGGCTGCAGTCACCATCTGCAGTGATTTTGGAGCCCCAAAAAATAAAGTCTGACACTGTTTCCACTGTTTCCCCATCTATTTCCCATGAAGTGATGGGACCGGATGCCATGATCTTCGTTTTCTGAATGTTGAGCTTTAAGCCAACTTTTTCACTCTCCTCCTTCACTTTCATCAAGAGGCTTTTTAGCTCCTCCTCACTTTCTGCCATAAGGGTGGTGTCATCAGCATATCTGAGGTTATTGATATTTCTCCCGGCAATCTTGATTCCAGCTTGTGTTTCTTCCAGTCCAGCGTTTCTCATGATGTACTCTGCATATAAGTTAAATAAGCAGGGAGACAATATACAGCCTTGACGTACTCCTTTTCCTATTTGGAACCAGTCTGTTGTTCCATGTCCAGTTCTAACTGTTGCTTCCTGACCTGCATACAGATTTCTCAAGAGGCAGGTTAGGTGGTCTGGTATTCCCATCTCTTTCAGAATTTTCCACAGTTTATTGTGATCCACACAGTCAAAGGCTTTGGCATAGTCAATAAAGCAGAAATAGATGTTTTTCTGGAACTCTCTTGCTTTTTCCATGATCCAGCGGATGTTGGCAATTTGATCTCTGGTTCCTCTGCCTGTTCTAAAACCAGCTTGAACATCAGGGAGTTCACGGTTCACATATTGCTGAAGCCTGGCTTGGAGAATTTTGAGCATTACTTTACTAGCGTGTGAGATGAGTGCAATTGTGCGGTAGTTTGAGCATTCTTTGGCATTGCCTTTCTTTGGAATTGGAATGAAAACTGACCTTTTCCAGTCCTGTGGCCACTGCTGAGTTTTCCAAATTTGCTGGCATATTGAGTGCAGCACTTTCACAGCATCATCTTCCAGGATTTGAAACAGCTCAACGGGAATTCCATCACCTCCACTAGCTTTGTTCTTAGTGATGCTTTCTAAGGCCCACTTGACTTCACATTCCAAGATGTCTGGCTCTAGATTAGTGATCACATCCTCATGATTATCTGGGTCGTGAAGATCTTTTCTGTACAGTTCTTCTGTGTATTCTTGCCACCTCTTCTTA
Source organism: Oreotragus oreotragus (assembly GCA_006410675.1). Classification (NCBI taxonomy): domain Eukaryota; kingdom Metazoa; phylum Chordata; class Mammalia; order Artiodactyla; family Bovidae; genus Oreotragus; species Oreotragus oreotragus. The sequence continues at coordinate 279,037 of SJYX01023107.1, forward strand.
ATATCTTCTGCTTCTGTTAGGTCCATACCATTTCTATCCTTTATCGAGCCCATCTTTGCATGAAATGTTCCCTTGGTATCTCCAATTCTCTTGAAGAGATCTCTAGTCTTTCCCATTCTGTTGTTTTCCTCTATCTCTTTGCATTGATTGCTGAAGAAGGCTTTCTTATCTCTTCTTGCTATTCTTTGGAACTCTGCATTCAGATGCTTATATCTTTTCTTTTCTCCTTTGCTTTTCGCCTCTCTTCTTTTCAGTGCTATTTGTAAGGCTTCTCCAGACAGCCATTTTGCTTTTTTGCATTTCTTTTCCATGGGGATGGTCTTGATCCCTGTCTCCTGTACAATGTCACGAACCTCATTCCATAGTTCATCAGGAACTCTGTCTATCAGATCTAGGCCCTTAAATCTATTTCTCACTTCCACTGTATAATCATAAGGGATTTGATTTAGGTCATACCTGAATGGTCTAGCGGTTTTCCCTACTTTCTTCAATTTAAGTCTGAATTTGGAAATAAGGAGTTCATGATCTGAGCCACAGTCAGCTCCTGGTCTTGTTTTTGTTGACTGTATAGAGCTTCTCCATCTTTGGCTGCAAAGAATATAATCAATCTGATTTCGGTGTTGACCATCTGGTGATGTCCATGTGTAGAGTCTTCTCTTGTGTTGCTGGAAGAGGGTGTTTGCTATGACCAGTGCATTTTCTTGGCAAAACTCTATTAGTCTTTGCCCTGCTTCATTCCGCATTCCAAGGCCAAATTTGCCTGTTACTCCAGGTGTTTCTTGACTTCCTACTTTAGCATTCCAGTCCCCTATAATGAAAAGGACATCTTTTTTGGGTGTTAGTTCTACAAGGTCTTGTAGGTCTTCATAAAACCGTTCAACTTCAGCTTCTTCAGCATTACTGGTTGGGGCATAGACTTGGATAACTGTGATATTGAATGGTTTGCCTTGGAAACGAACAGAGATCATTCTGTCGTTTTTGAGATTGCATCCAAGTACTGCATTTCGGACTCTTTTGTTGACCATGATGGCTACTCCATTTCTTCTGAGGGATTCCTGCCCACAGTAGTAGATATAATGGTCATCTGAGTTAAATTCACCCATTCCAGTCCATTTTAGTTCGCTGATTCCTAGAATGTCGACGTTCACCCTTGCCATCTCTTGTTTGACCACTTCCAATTTGCCTTGATTCATGGACCTGACATTCCAGGTTCCTATGCAATATTGTTCTTTACAGCATCGGATCTTGCTTCTATCACCAGTCACATGCACAACTGGGTATTGTTTTTGCTTTGGCTCCATCCCTTCATTCTTTCTGGAGTTATTTCTCCACTGATCTCCAGTAGCATATTGGGCACCTAACGACCTGGGGAGATTCTCTTTTGATATCCTATCATTTTGCCTTTTCATACTGTTCATGGGGTTCTCAAGGCAAGAATACTGAAGTGGCTTGCCATTCCCTTCTCCAGTGGACCACGTTCTGTCAGACCTCTCCACCATGACCCGCCCGCCTTGGGTTGCCCTGCAGGCATGGCTTGGTTTCATTGAGTTAGACAAGGCCCTGGTCCTAGTGTGATTAGATTGACTAGTTTTCTATAAGTATGGTTTCAGTGTGTCTGCCCTCTGATGCTCTCTTGCAACACCTACCATCTTACTTGGGTTTCTCTTACCTTGGGCGTGGGTTGTCTCTTCACGGCTGCTCCTTACCTTGGACGAGGGGTATCTCCTTACCGCCACAGTTCCTGACCGTCAACGTGGGACAGGTTGCGTACTTGGTGGAATGTCTCTGAACCTGACTGAAGCTCTGGTGCTGCTTCTGAGGTTGCTGAGAGGCCAAGCAAGTAGTGGGCAGAGCCCTTGAGGAGTGGGAAGGGCGGGGGAGGCAAACAGCACTGGAGGTTAAAGGGCCTTCTTGGGCTCTGTCTCCATCTGAGAGCCTGTGCTCATACCACAGAAGGTTTTGAAATCTAAGGTTCTGAGGGAGGTAAATGGGGGCTGGGGATTAATCTGCTTCCACAGCAGAAAAGAGGTTGAGGATTTGGTGTCCCCCTGCAGCGTGCTGCTTGATGAGGTAGGCACACTCCCAAGCACGCCCGGGGACCCTATAAAGGAAAACTCATTTAACAGCTCCTACCCAGTGGTGGGGCTTCACAGGTGGCCTGCTAAGCAGAAGATGCCAGACATACGTTTTCATTCTCTGGATGGGAAAGATCCCCTGGAGAAGGAAATAGCGACCCACTCCGGTACTCTTGCCTGGAGAATCACATGGGAAAAGGACCCTGTGGGCTACAGTCCGTGGGGTCACAAAGAGTTAGAAACGATTGAGGACACGTGCAACAGCAATGATTTAGCAACCATTAGCATCTGGACGGCAAGCAGAGCTATTAAAAGCTCTGCCCAATTATATCATAAGTACCTCAAGAATTTCTCAAATAACCCGAGCAAATTCCTCAGACTCTGCTAAAAGCCAAGCAGAGGAATAACAACTTTCTGGCCATTTCACGCCTTCCCTCCACTGTTATTTATGAATTCCAGACAGTTTCTCCATCTAAACCTAATTAATCTCCTGGTCTAAAGATCAGTAATGTTAGTCTCTCCCACAACCCAGCTGTGTCCCAGCATTCACAGTTGCCACCACTCAGATTCTGTCCCTAGGCTGCTGCTAAGGATCCATTAAACAGTTTCCGAAAAGCCACACGCTACTTGACCCATACTCACTGTGTTTATAGAATTCCAAGTGCAATTATTTAAACATGTGCTGTTCAACTACATGCTGAGATTGTTTCATTTTGTTTTCTCATATGTTTGACCTCCTTGCCTCATTTGGAGAAGGGAAGAAAATAATTAAATTATTTTCTCTCGTCCTTAGTCTTTATTTACAATTGCCATCCCTCCTCCTAAAAGACTGAAGGCGTCGTTGTCAAGGGAAGCAAAAGATGGAAAAGGCAAAGCAACTATTAATAGCCCCAGCTGCTTGTTACTGTCTGGACTGTGTGCAGAGGGATTCCAGGACTGCTGGTGCTGGCTAGGACCTTCCCTGACTCTGTTCATTCTTAACTTCTTCATCTTTCTTCTCTCCTCTGGTTTTCACTAAAAGTCACAAGGCAGTGATGTGTTTCTCCTAAAGCAGCTTCCAAACTAGGTGAAAACTCAGTAAAGGCTGTGGCAAATTCCTGCTTCTGACCTCTTTAGGTCAAGGTTGCTCAGGCTCTAAGATAAAACTTAAAAGATCAGCCAATCCGGCAGTATTTATGTGTATTTATTACCAAATTCAGACTTAAATTGAAGAAAGTAGGGAAAACCGCTAGACCATTCAGGTATGACCTAAATCAAATTCCTTATGATTATACAGTGAAAGTGAGAAATAGATTTAAGGACCTAGATCTGATAGTTAGAGTGCCTGATGAACTACGGAATGAGGTTCATGATATTGTACAGGAGACAGGGATCAAGACCATCCCCATGGAAAAGAAATGCAAAAAAGCAAAATGGCTGTCTGGGGAGGCCTTACAAATAGCTATGAAAAGAAGAGAGGCGAAAAGCAAAGGAGAAAAAGAAAGATATAAGCATCTGAATGCAGAGTTCCAAAGAATAGCAAGAAGAGATAAGAAAGCCTTCAGCGATCAATGCAAAGAAATAGAGGAAAAGAACAGAATGGGAAAGACTAGAGATCTCTTCAAGAAAATTAGAGATACCAAGGGAACATTTCATGCAAAGATGGGCTCGATAAAGGACAGAAATGGTATGGACCTAACAGAAGCAGAAGATATTAAGAAGAGGTGGCAAGAATACACAGAAGAACTGTACAGAAAAGATCTTCATGACCCAGNTTTTTTTTTTTGTCTTTTACATTTTTCCCTACCTGTTTTCTGGGTGTCTGATATCCTCTGCCAGCTTTCAGAAGTTGTTTTGTGAAGTTTACTCAGCGTTGAAATGTTCTTTTGATGAATTTGTGAGGGAGAAAGTGGTCTCCCCATCCTATTCCTCTGCCATCTTAGGGCTGCCTCCCCAAAAGTTAGTCTTATATTTAAATCCATAGTTATTTTTGCAATGAAAGTTGCCAAATTATCTTCAATATGTTATCATTGCCACAAGAAACCTGTAATTTTGTAGCTATAATAAAGTATGTGGTGACTACACTATATTGTTTTCTGCAACTTCAAATGATTTTAGTATGTTTATCCATGTCAGATTCTTAATGATGTCTATAAAAGTTGACCAATAAATTATGTTTGAGCCAGAGAAACTTATACTTTCACTTGTGAAAATGTGGTCAATATGATTTTCAGTAGTTAAAATTGTAATAGAGAATTGAGTTTTACTAGCTAAACTAGAGAGGCTGTTACTATATAATGTTTTACTCTCATTATTGAGATATATATTAATATATACATGGGAATTTAAAGGACTTATCAAAAAGTTACCATCTGTTTCTCTTTTTAACTTTAAAAAATTGCTGCACCTGGAATTGCCTGAATTTATCCTGTTTCATAATGTATCTTACAAATGTAGCTACTCTACAGTTAAAAACTCTATATTTACTTGAAAAATAAATTTTGTTCATTTTGAAACTTCCATGGAATTCAACATAAAAACTAGATAATATTAGTTGCAGATTCATTAAAGGATATGGCCTAAAAGTATTACCAAAGGATTTATTTGAAGCTATCAGAAATGTTGGGGATAATAATATAACTCCAGTGTCAATTTTTATTTTAGAGATGATTTATTTTGAGTTTTACTTTAAACAAAAACTGCCAAAGATTTTAACTATGACAAAATTTTAATATGCTTTGTTCTCTCCTTAATTTACACTCTTGATTACTGTGCAGTAAAGCAAATAAGGCTTACCAATATAAAAAGAAGAATAACATGGAAAAAATAATGTAACGGTTTTATGTTTTTAACAGCATATTAAAAAGTAAGCTTGGAAACCAACAATTTTTATAATTAATTTCATACAGTCAACCTAGATATAATTGGAAATGTGTGTACAGTAGCTTTTGAGCTTCCCTGGTGGCTCAGATGGTAAAGAATCCACCTACAATGCAGTTGGGAAGATCCCCTGGAGAAGGGACCAGCTAGCCATTCCAGTATTCTTACCTGGAGAATTCCACTGACAGAGCAGCTTAGCAGGCTACACAGGCTACAGTTCATGAGATCACAAAGAGTCAGATGAGACTGAACATTAACACTTCCACATAGTAGCTGCTAGTAGCCAAATAAATAAATGAATGAAAATATGAATACATTGCTAACTTTTGTTTTCTATGTATTATATACCAAAAGAATGTTTTGTTTTGTTTTTTCTTATGGGCATGATAAAGTTGAATTGCTTATGAAAAGCTCTAATAGCATGAAGAGTTCTAAATAGAGACAAAAACTTGCTTTTATTTGTTTTCAGAGATAATTTCTGGTCAAGAAAAGATACTTAGTGGAGTGATGGTCAAAATTTTCCGTGTGACAACAAAAACAGTTTTCCAAAAATATTTTAGTATAGGTAGTCTCAGAGATTTCTAAGTAACTTCTTAGAGTTTGCAAAGAATGAGATTAAAATAACACAGTGAAATAAGATATACTTGATTGAATTTTTTTTTTCTAGCCTAGTTAAAAGGAAAAAGCAGGGTATATATTTGCCATTTTAGAAAACAAATTAAATTTAAAAACTAAGAATTTAATTCGTGGACAAGATTTTCCTGGTTTTACTTCTATTGAAATCCAGGTGGCACTTCCTAGGTGGTACTAGTGGTAAAGAACCTTCCTGCCAATGTAGAAGATTTAAGAGACGTGGGTGCAACCCATGGGTTGAGAAGATCCCCTGGAGGAGAGCATGGGCAACTCACTCTAGTATTCTTGCCTGGAGAATCCCATGGGCAGAGAAGCCTGGCAGACTACAGTCCATAGGGTCACAGAGAGTTGGACATGACTGAAGTGTCTTAGCATGCATACATTGAAACATTGCTAAGTGATTCAAGTTCTAGGTAAAAAATATTTTTGGTTTTACAAGAACTTTAATAAAGCTAGTGAAGTGTGTCAACACTTACCTCAAATTATATTTGGAATATTTTCTCTTTTCTGCTTTTTTATAATTATATATTATTAAAATAATATAAGTATTATATCACTAATGTACAAACAAAAATATGAAAATTTCTTTCTTAAAGTACTGATAGCCAATATNTTTTACAAGAACTTTAATAAAGCTAGTGAAGTGTGTCAACACTTACCTCAAATTATATTTGGAATATTTTCTCTTTTCTGCTTTTTTATAATTATATATTATTAAAATAACAGAAGTATTATATCACTAATATACAAACAAAAATATGAAAATTTCTTTCTTAAAGTACTGATAGCCAATATTTGTAACTAGAAAAATTTAAGTAAGTTTAGAGATTCAATGTTAGATGTTCATCTTAGAAAATAATGACTATCCATATTTATAGGGAATCTATTATGGATCAGGAACTTCTTTAAAGTTCTCAAACTCCTTTCATACAATATATTTCCTCATTTTACAAGTAAACAAATTCAGTTATACATGGATAAAGTAAATTACCCAACATCAAATGGTTAAGGAAACTTGATTTTATATGTTCCTGCTATAACCATCCATTATTCAACTGACTTTCATCAAATTGCAAATCAAGATTCTTTATTAATCATTAGACAGACTTTCAAATTTTTCTTAGAATGTAAAGAGCTGGAAAGACTATCACTCCTATTCACATAAAGAAAGATTCTGGATACAATGCAAATTCATGACTGTTTTTGACCATGACATTTCTTTACAAAATTATTTTAAGGGGGGTATATGATTCAATATGCAGAGGAAGACAAGTACTTGAAGAGATAAGTGAGACATAACTGTTAGCTTATGTGGGGAACACACAAGAGTGCATAGTTACACAATTTAGAGAAGGGGTTTGGGGGAGGAGAATGAATAAGTCATTCACAATAAATCATTCACACTTTCAAGAATGTATTTTTAAAACTCAGTACATAAAGTATGTGCCCAAAGGTATTTACTGCAGAAAACCTTGCAAGTCAGGAAAGTATTGTGTGCTAATCACTCAGGGGATGACTGACTAAATTACAGTTTAACCACACAGTGGAATGTCATATAATCATTTGAAAGGGAGCAGGACCCTATGGTTCGTCTCCCCCATGTCTTCAGCCAGCCTTTTTCCTACTGAAAAACTTTGATCAAAAAATAAGCTTAATCAGAAAAGTGAGAAAATGTGAAAACAAAGGAAAACAATCAAATAAGACAATATAACAATAGATTAGTCATTAAACAAAGTAAAACCCCTTTAGTTTCACTTCAAAAGCTATAGATAATATTCTGAGCCAGGTCTTTTGAGCCTTCTTACAGATACTGAGGGGCTGACCAGGTGGCGCTAGTGGTAAAGAACCCACCTACAAATACAGGAGACATCACAGTTGGATCCATGGATGAGAAAGATCTCCCAGAGGAAGGCATGGAAATCCATTCAAGTATCCTTGCTTGGAGAACCCCATGGACAGAAGAGCCTGGTGGGCTACAGTCCACAGGGTTACAAAGAGTTGGACACAACTGAAGCAACTGAGCATTCACACACACATAGAGACTGAAACTCCTACAAGTTGGAAGTTAACCATATGATGATGAGATAGTAGATATAACATGCTGCTGCTGCTGCTGCTGCTAAGTCGCTTCAGTCGTGTCCGACCTTGTGCGACCCCATAGACGGCAGCCCACCAGGCTCCCCCATCTCTGGGATTCTCTAGGCAAGAATACAGGAGTGAGTTGCCATTTCCTTCTCCAAGGAATGAAAGTGAAAAGTCAAAGTGAAGTCACTCAGTCGTGTCTGACTCTTCACGACCCCATGGACTGCAGCCTACCAGGCTCCTCTGTTCATGGGATTTATTTACCATTGTGAGCAGGAATCACTTAAAAGAAATGGAGTAGCCATCATAGTCAACAACAGGTCCAAAATGGAGTACTTGGATGCAGTCTCAAAAATGAAAATATGATCATATAAACTATTCAATATCACAGTAATCCAAGTCTATACCCTGACCATTAATGCTGAAGAAGTTGAAGTTGAATGGTTCCATGAAGACCTATAAGACCTTTTAGAACTAAAACCTAAAAAAGATGTCCTTCTCATTAAAGGGGACAGGAATGCAAAAGCAGGAAGTCAAGAGAAACCTAGAGTAACAGACAGATTTGGCCTCAGAGTACCAAAGGAAGCAGGGCAAAGGCTAATAGAGTTTTGCCAAAAGAACTCACTCTTCATAGAAAACACCCTCTTCCAACAACACGAGAGAAGACTCTACACTTGGACATCACCAGATGCTCCACACCAAAATCAGATTGATTATATTCTTTGTAGCCAAAGATGGAGAAGCTCTATACAATTAGCAAAAACAAGATTGGTAGCTGACTGTGGCTCAAATGATGAATTCCTTATTGCCAAATTCAGACTTAAATTGAAGAAAGTAGGGAAAACCCCTATACCATTTAGGTATGACCTAAATCAAATCCTTATGATTATACAGTGGAAGTGAGAAAGACATTTAAGAGACTAGACCTAACAGACACAGTGCCTGATGAACTATGGATGGAGGTTCATGACATTGTACAGGAAACAGGGAACAAGACGATCCTCAAGAAAAAGAAATGCAAAAAAAAACAAAATGGCTTTCTGAGGAGGCCTTGTGAATAGCTGTGAAAAGAAGAAAAGCAAAAAAAAAAAAAAAAAAGAGAGAGAGAGAGAGAGAGAAAAGGATAGTGCCTGATGAACTATGGATGGAGGTTCATGACATTGTACAGGAAACAGGGAACAAGACGATCCTCAAGAAAAAGAAATGCAAAAAAAAACAAAATGGCTTTCTGAGGAGGCCTTGTGAATAGCTGTGAAAAGAAGAAAAGCAAAAAAAAAAAAAAAAAAGAGAGAGAGAGAGAGAGAGAAAAGGAAATATACCAATTTGAATGCAGAGTTCCAAAGAAAAGCAAGGAGAGATAAGAAAGCCTTCCTCGGTGATCAGTGCAAAGAAATAGAGGAAAATAATAGAATGGGAAAGACTAGAGATACCAAGAGAATATTTCATGCACAGATGGGCTCAATAAAGGACAGAAATGGTATGAACCTAACAGAAGCAGAAGATATTAAGAAGAGGTGGCAAGAATGCACAGAAGAACTGTACAAAAAAGAACTTCACAACCCAGATAATCACAATGGTGTGATCACTCAACTAGAGCCAGACATCCTGGAATGTGGAATCAAGTTGGCCTTAGAAAGCATCATGAAGAACAAAGCTAGTGGAGGTGATGGAATTCCAGTTGAGCTATTTCAAATAATGAAAGATGATGCTGTGAAAGTGCTTCACTCAATATGCCAGCAAACTTGGAAAACTCAGCAGTAGCCACAGGACTGGAAAAGGTCAGTTTTCATTCCAATCCTAAAGAAAGGCAATGCCAAAGAATTACTGCAAAAATTACTGCAAAAATTCACTCATCTCACATGCTAGCAAAATTATCCTCAAAATTCAACAAGCCAGGCTTCACCAGTACGTGAACCATGAAATTCCAAAAGTTTAAGCTGGTTTTAGAAAAGGCAGAGGAACCAGAGATCAAATTGCCAACATCTGCTGGATCATCAAAAAAATAAGAGAGTTCCAGAAAAAACATCTACTTCTGCTTTATTGACAATGCCAAAGCCTTTGACTGTGTGGATCACAATAAACTGTGAAAAATTCAGAAAGAGATGGGAATACCAGACCACCTGACCTGCCTCTTGAGAAATCTGTATGCAGGTCAGGAAGCAACAGTTAGAACTGGACATGGAACAACAGACTGGTTCCAAATAGGAAAAGGAGTACATCATGGCTGTATATTGTCAGCCTGTTTATTTAATTTATATGCAGTGTACATCATGAGAAACACTAGGTTGGAAGAAGCACAAGCTGGAATCAAGATTGCCAGGAGAAATATCAATAACTTCAGATATGCAGATGACATCACCCTTATGGCAGAAAGTGAAGAGGAACTAAAAAGCCTCTTGATGAAAGTTAAAGAAGAGAGTGAAAAAGTTGGCTTAAAGCTCAACATTCAGAAAACGAAGATCATGGCATTTGGTCTCATCACTTCATGGGAAATACATGGGGAAACAGTGGAAACAGTGGCACTCTTTATTTCTCTAGGCTCCAAAATCACTGCAGATGGTGACTGCAGTCATGAAATGAAAAGATGCTTACTTCTTGGAAGGAAAGTTATCACCAACCTAGATAGCATATTAAAAAGCAGAGAAATTACTTTGCCAACAAAGGTCCGTCTAGTCAAGGCTATGTTTTTTCCAGTAGTCATGTATGGATGTGAGAGTTGGACTGTGAAGAAATCTGAGTGCCAAAGAATTACTACTTTTGAACTGTGGTATTGGAGAAGACTCTTGAGAGTCCCTTGGACTGCAAAGAGATCCAACCTGTCCATCCTAAAGGAGATCAGCCCTGGGTGTTCACTGGAAAGACTGATGTTGTAGCTGAAACTCTAATACTTTGGCCACCTGATGCGAAGAGCTGACTCATTTGAAAAGACCCTCATGCTGGGGAAGATTGAGGGCAAGAGGAGAAGGGGATTACAGAGGATGAGATGGTTGGATGGCATCACAGACTCAATGGACATGAGTTTTAGTAAACTCCAAGAATTGGTGATGGACAGGGAAGCCTGGAGTGCTGCTGTCCATGGTATTGCAGAGTCAGACATGACTGAGCTCCTGAACTGAACTAATGTGAGGCTGTGCTCTCGGGGTATCTGGCTTCCCTGCATTTTCCACAGTAGAGCCTTGACCATAGCAATGAGCTGCAATTACTGCAATGAACCAGCTGCTCCTGGCTAGCTAACCCCAAGAAGGGGATTCTAGGGACATTCCTAGCAGTTGCCATAACCATTTGTTTTGTATATCCTTTCTGTTTCTCCTCTGCTCAACACTGGTTGCCAATTTACACTTTTTCTCGCTGGAACTGAAACATGCATTTGGACCAGCTGAGGCACTCCATGATTGAATAAGTTTGCCTAAGTCCACTTTTGTGCCCCTAGGCTAACTTCTCTTTAGAGAATGAAGTGATTGTGGGCATTTTGTCAATTGATTCTGGTGTCTGTCTGCCACTGAGGATGTTTTCTGAGTGTAAAGTGATATTTTGGCATTTTTGCCAATTGATTCTGTTGCGCCTCTGCTGTTGAGGACCCTGTGTGTTAGGGAAGTATTTGTTTGGGACTCAGTATCGATAATCTTCTTGCAGGATTTGTGACAGCTCTGTCTTCACATGTGTGAGTGCTTATTCCATTTGGAGATTGGTATCCCTTTTGCTTTCTGTAAAATGTGAAATTCAGGGTCAATTCACTAGAAAAACTTAAGCTCTGAAACTGAATGAAAATAGTTCAGTCATTAAGCAAAGTCAGGGGCATTAAATTCCTCTTCAGAGGCTATAGATACTGTTCTGAGTTGGATCCTTTGAATTGTCTTGTAGAAACTGAAACTCACACCAAGTGGAAGAAGTTAATTACATGATGACCAGACTGTAGCCAAGTTTGAAATATCAGGCTTCATTTCTTGGAAACATACTTAGTAGTAGAAGATCTCATTGGTCTAGAAACAGATAAGCAACAGAAATAATATAATAATAATAGAGAGGAGGAGTATTTGTATTGACTACCTGCTGCTATTTGAAATTCTATTCCTCATAAAAAGAATCAGTATTATGTGCAAAAGTTTCATGTCACTTACATAGACTTCATATGACTTATGTAGCAGAGCAAACATAATAAAAGCAATGCATAGTAAGCCCATAAGCCAGGGTCATAACTCTGCTTCAACTTTATATTTCAAGATCTTTAAACCTAGCTAGGCAAGCAACAGTTAGAACTGGACATGGAACAACAGACAGGTTCCAAATAGGAAAAGGAGTAAGTCAAGGCTGTATATTGTCACCCTGCTTATTTAACTTATATGCAGAATACATCATGAGAAACGCTGGACTGGACGAAACACGGGCTGGAATCAAGATTGCTGGGAGAAATATCAATAACCTCATATATGCAGATGACACTACCCTTATGGCAGAAAGTGAAGAGGAGCTAAAAAGCCTCTTGATGAAAGTGAAGGAGGAGAGTGAAAAAGTTGCCTTAAAGCTCAACATTCAGAAAATGAAGATCATGGCATCTGGTCCTGTCACTTCGTGGGAGATAGATGGGCAAACGGTGGAAACAGTGTCAGACTTTATTGTTTTGGGCTCCAAAATCACTGCAGATGGTGACTGCAGCCATGAAATTAGAAGACGCTTACTCCTTGGAAGAAAAGTTATGACCAACCTAGATAGTATATTCAAAAGCAGAGAC
>SJYX01023107.1:291437-328893 GCA_006410675.1 Oreotragus oreotragus
GGGCTCCAAAATCACTGCAGATGGTGACTGCAGCCATGAAATTAAAAGACGCTTACTCCTTGGAAGAAAAGTTATGACCAACCTGGATAGTATATTCAAAAGCAGAGACATTACTTTGCCGACTAAGGTCCGCCTAGTCAAGGCTATGGTTTTTCCTGTGGTCATGTATGGATGTGAGAGTTGGACTGTGAAGAAGGCTGAGCACCAAAGAATTGATGCTTTTGAACTGTGGTGTTGGAGAAGACTCTTGAGAGTCCCTTGGACTGCAAAGAGATCCAACCAGTCCATTCTGAAGGAGATCAACCCTGGGATTTCTTTGGAAGAAATGATGCTAAAGCTGAAACTCCAGTACTTTGGCCATCTCATGCGAAGATTTGACTCATTGGAAAAGACTCTGATGCTGGGAGGGATTGGGGGCAGGAGGAGAAGGGGATGACAGAGAATGAGATGGCTGGATGGCATCAAGGACTCGATGGACATGAGTCTGAGTGAACTCCGGGAGATGGTGATGAACAGGGAGGCCTGGCGTGCTGCGATTCATGGGATCTCAAAGAGTCGGACACCACTGAGCGACTGAACTGAACTGAACTGAATGCTGCCTTCATTGGCAGTACTCTGTGTGTGTCACACGTGGTTTCCAGAACAAATGAGCACTATTCACAGCTCTGCTGGGAGAGGCAGCTAGAAGCTCCCGGGGTGGGACCCTGCTGGACTCCACCCCAGGCACCTCCTCTTGTAGCTGATCCTCATCTGTTTCTGCTTTCACTGTAATAAACCATAACCATCGGCGCAGTACTTTCAGCAAATTCTCAGAGTCCTGGGAAATTACGGAAGCCAAGAATGGTCTTCCAGATCCCTGCTCTTGCAGCTGTTCTCAGGGGTGGCCTTGTGGACATCTCTGACTTTTAGCTCTCATCATTAACACTGGAACAGTCAAATGGACTTTGGGCTTTCAGCTAACTCATCTGGAAAGTGGGAACATGATCATATCTGAGCTGCTTACCTTATAGAATGAATAACAAGCTGAAACAACATTTTTGAAAGTACATTGTAAGCCATAAAACACTTCGTAAATCTAAAGTTATTCATTGTGTCTCGCTGTCTGTTTCAAGGAATTCCAGGTGAGACAGCTAACTTAGATAGCAGAGCTGAAGAGGTTAATGGCCCAGAATTGGAGTCAGCCATATCTGGCTTCAGTTTTTCCCATGTCTACTAATCATTGAGGCTACTTAAGTTTTGCCTTCCTCATCTACAACATAGAAGTAATAATATTTGGCTCATAGAGTTGTAAGAATTAAATGACTTTCAAATGCTCAACACATAGAGTTATTATTTTTGATGACCCCCCCACTACATTGGCTAGCCAGTTATGGAGATGGGGGTTGGAGGATGGAGATAATTTGCCAAACTTTTGCATAAAACTCAACATGTCATTGCCCTTTGCCTTACATTATTTCTCTGATGTTTGTTAGTAAGGTTTTTTTTTAGAATACTAAGTAACTGCCTATATTAACAGAGTTAATGTAACTTCAAAACTAATTTACCGGTAAAATATAATCAAGATTGCATTTCATATGTCTCTTTGGTTTTCCTGAAGCATATATTGGTTGATTGCTATTTGGTTGGTTAAGATTCCAGATTCTTCTTCATGCTGCTAATGACTGGATTCTAGCAAGAACTTATAGACTCACATAATAAGAATAGACACAGAAATTAGAATAGGGCTGGAGAAAATAGTGTGATGCCAGTATTTTCAAAAATATCTTTAGAATTTTTAGAGGACTTGATCAAGTTTCCTCCTTCTCTTGAAGACATGATTTCTTTCCCCTCTCTCTTCCCTCTTTCAAAGAAGAAAGTAATGTCTCCCTTTCGCCTAAAATGATTTCTGCCTGGCTTTCTCTGCATTTTTGTCCTTTTTTCCAACCTGACTCCTTGCTGAGAGCTGGGCATGGTGTCATTGCCGGGCTGCGTTCTCGTCTTCCTCTGAAGGGCACGCAGGCTGCTCTTGAATAGCAAATTGTCCACGGACAAAGCAATCCACTTCTGTTTGAATGAACTGGAATCGGAATGGAGCACGATATTTTGAAAGCACTACCAGGACCGTCTTATCAAATGCGGACCTAAGACAGAGTTTCTGTTTGGTTGTTTCTCTTTAACTCTTGAGTAGTGTATGAAACTGATCTCAGTGTGTGAAACAGTGTGTGAAGGGATCTGCTTCCACACCTCTTTTCACTACGTCTGGCCCATGTCTCAGCCTCTCTCTGGCCCTGAGCTTCACCCCGTCTCTGGGGCTCACCTCTTCGTGGGTTGTACCCTCTTCTTCCCCCCAACCCTGAGCTCCGCTCTCTTTGAGAGTCACCTGCCCTTGACTCCCACTCCCATCTCTGAGCCTCCTTCTCTCTTACTTCCACCTTCCGGCCATCAGGAGAGAGGGAAGGGGAAAGGCATTACCATTTCCCTTTAGGGACGACCACTGGAAAGCACACACGCCTCTTTTCATATTCTGTGGGTCACACTCAGGTTGCATGACCACACTTAGCTGCAGGGCTCTTAATTCTAGTTTCTGTGCACATTCTCGGCCAGTACAAATTCACCTGCGGTACAGGCATTTTCTTTCTTTCTTTCTTTTTTTAAGTGGACTTGGTGGGTTTTTTTGTGGCTGTGGCGGGTCTTCGTTGCAGCACATGGGATCTTTAGTTGTGCCATATGGGATCTACTTCCCTGCCCAGGGATCAAACCTGGGCTTCCTGGATTGGGAATGCAGTGTCTTAGCCACTGGACCCCTCGGGGAGTCCCTGCAGTGATTTTCAACAGTACATTTTGTGTTGTTCCCTAGGATTTTGCACCATTTTCTTTTCCTGCTCATCAACGATACGTGGCCACTGCAGATAAGTTGGAAAGCACGTACTGCTGCTAAGGGGCAGTAAAAATACGACCTACAGTCTTATCACCCAGAAGCGGCATTTCTTCTGGTTTTTGGCCTGTTTCCTTCCAGGACTTTCTATGCTTCTTTTCTCTACCTAGCTCAGGTTAAGTTGTAAATGCAATTTTGTACTTCTCTCTTTTTTTTTTTTTTTCTTTTATTAGTCCCTGCAGCGTCTAACTGGGTAGGGTTTTCACTAAAAGAAACGTCCCCAGTAACTGAGAGGGGGAGACAGGGACTCTGTCCTCAGAGCCCAGAGGAGGGAAATGGAGGATAAAGAACTGCAGTTCTGGATACTCGGATGGCGGCCTCCTGTTCTCAGCGCAGTCCAGCTGGGGGGGGCTCTGCCCTGGCAAGTGACTGGCCAGGCCTTTGAGAAGTGAACACCAGACGGCCTTGAGCCAAAAGCATATACGCTAAGATGGAAGGAATGATGGCCTACGAATTCTGTTCAGGAGACTTGTTCATGAGCCCCAGGTGTCTGCACAGGGAAGACCAAGCCTCAGAGTGAACACAGACAGCATCACATGGACAGGTCACCAGGTATCAATTCACCCCCAAATTCCTTTTCTGCTGGGAACGAGGCACTGGGGCAATTAGAGATCTCAGTCCTAGAGGCAGCAGGACTGATGAGACCTACCAGCTTCCTGATGATTTTAACAAGGCTAGGTCGTGGGCAGGCCATAGCAGTAGAGAGATAGCCTCATAGTCGGAAGTGGGCAGAGCATTGCCACATAGTAAGACACACATGTTCTTCCAGCTGCAGGTATCTGGGGGCCACCACGGAGGAGGAGACCAATCACAAACAGGGCAGGACTCGATGGAAAGAAGACATTGTACTGGGCTTCAGTGAGTACAACTGAATCCTCTTCCTGTGCAAGTCTGCTTAAAGGGCAGTGGGAAAGTACTTAGAAAGTCTCTTGGATCAATATTCTCAAATTTTCTTGACCTCAGTCAACTCTGTTTGGTTAAGAGAGCCCATTGTCTACCTAGATTAGTCTCCCACTGGGACAAGAATTTGGGAGAGAATTAAGAGAGGGCCAGAATTATAATTTATATGGTCTTATTACAGTAACTTGGAGAAGGCAATGGCACCCCACTCCAGTACTCTTGCCTGGAGAATCCCATGGATGGAGGAGCCTGATTCTTGCCTGGAGAATCCCAGGGACGGGAGAGCCTGGTGGGCTGCCGTCTATGGGGTCGCACAGAGTTGGACACGACTGAAGTGACTTAGCAGTAGCAGCATTATAGTAACTGGAAAAAAAAAAACCCAAAATGATCAACAGAAATAAGACCTATAATTAATTCTACAAACACAGTGTTAATATAAACCTTACGTAGTTAGTAATTGAAATCTTTGGCCCATGTACAGTTCAATGTGTCTCATCTAAAAGTTGTGGCAATCCCAACTTTGTGCAAAGCTTTGCAGTGAAAAAGCAATGTTAAACATTCAGCTTCATTTTATTGTTTAAATCCAATTTAGTTTTTCCACTCTTTTTTAAAAATACTTTTATTAATTTATCTTTGGCTGTGCTG
This sequence comes from Oreotragus oreotragus, assembly GCA_006410675.1. Classification (NCBI taxonomy): domain Eukaryota; kingdom Metazoa; phylum Chordata; class Mammalia; order Artiodactyla; family Bovidae; genus Oreotragus; species Oreotragus oreotragus. Next base: position 295,897 of record SJYX01023107.1, read on the forward strand.
GGTCTTCATTGCTGTGTGGGCTTTTCTCTGGTTATGGAGAGCAGGGGCTACCCTCTAGCTGCTGTGTGCAGGCTTATCATTTTGGTGGTTTCTCACGTTGCAGCCCCCAGGCTCTAGAGCACCAGCTCAGTAATCCCCAATACATGGGATTAGTTGCTCTGTGGCCTGTGAGGCCTTCTTATACCAGGGATCAAACCCGTGTCCCCTGCATTGGCAGGTGGATCCTTTACCGCTGAACCACCAGGGAAGCCCCTATTCAGCTTTATTTTAAATTACCTAATAGTGTGGGCAATAGATCCCCGTATCCTATACTGAATTCCTCCTTCCACCCCTGACCCTCACCTAAGTCTCTGATTCTTGCCCACCCTTTCTAGATTCCACCTCTACTCCTGAGTCACAGCCCCATCTTGAGCCCCAAGTGAATAACTTGATAGCCTTGGTAAAGTAAAGGAGGAGTCTTATCTTTTCGGCATCACGAACTACGAATAAATGTAAAATATCTCACAACTGTGACTGCAACTGCTTGCTAGCCCCAGTTCTTCATTAGTTAGCATAAGATTAACCGTAGACTTTGGCCCAAATAATTCAGATATTGTGGTAATAGAAGACCCACATTAAAAGTGTGAGAAGATTTACCCTGAAATATTAAATATGTGCCACTGGCAAGAGAACTGAGGCAAAGGGAGAAACCGATACCTCAGGTATATGGTGTCACAGAGATTAGGGTATTTCCCTTGTGGCTCAGCTGGTGAAGAATCAGCCTGCAGTGTGAGAGACCTGAGTTTGATCCCTGGGTTGGGAAGATGCCCTGGAGAAGGGAAAAGCTACCCACTCCAGGATTCTGGCCTGGAGAATTCCATGGACTGTATAGTCCCTGGGGTCGCACAGAGTCAGACTGAGTGGCTTTCACTTTCACTTTCATGTGCACTATCCTGAACAGGTTGTTGCATCAGAAATCTCTCATATATGGACATTAATTCGGTACACTACAATTTCAAATCAGTAAATGCTTCATGACTCAAAGACTTCACAGTACTTGATAATGCTTATTCTTGTACATCAACATGTCAGTTCAGGTCCTCTGGAAAAGAGATGTCAGATGGAGTTAGAAGTTCAAGAGACTTACTGGGGAGAATGCTTGTGAAGGATTAAAGGGAGAGGGAATTGGAGTGTGCAGGGAGAGGCTTCCAACTGTGATGCTGGTCCAACACCTGTGAAAGGACAGAGGGAAGGAGGACTGGGGGGAAGAGCCTCAGACTGCAGCACAGCTCCAAGAAAGTCAGTCAGCCCCGGAGCCCAGAGTGCTCACGCGGTGAGTCCCACATCAGACATCCCAAAGGAAGGCACCCCATGTTTTGCGGATTACTGTCTCCAAGATAGCGCCTCAGTTGTACCTTCAGAAGGGTCCCAAAGGAAGGCCACTGCTTTTGTGTGGTGCTGTATACAACATAAAGAGTGGACCTCAAGGGAATGTGGCCACCTACACACCCCCTTTACTGTGAAATGCGTTTCCTGATTGAATGCTGTGTTGTGTGGGATTTTATGCCTGTGAATCAGGTATTCTCTAAGTCCCAACACAAAGTGATGTTGGCTGAGACTCTGTGGGCAAGAAAACAAACCCATTTTCCAAATAGGTATCTTTCCCCAGGAAGATGAACCACTGGGTCTTGCAACATGGAAGGGGCCCAGTGTGGTTTATTTACCATAAAATAATGGGTTGGTCTTCTCAAAGAAGACTCAAGTTGGCTCTGTTGCTGGCAGATCAGAACTTCGAAGGTACCAGTAGCTAAATCAGCCTCAATGATGGGCATATATGCTGTTGAGTTCAGACATAGTCTCCATCTCTGCCTTTTTGACCATTTCTTCCGTGTGCATAATGTGTCAAATCTGGGAAAGCCAATGATAAAGCCTTCCCAGAACTGACACATTATGCACATGAATGGTTGACTGGGCCGTTGGTACCTGCCCCGGAATCTGTATTTTTTCTCACTTAGGGCTACTTTTTCTTTCACACAAAATCAATGACCAGATGCACCAATCCCAACTCTGCTTATTGAGATTTTTATCTCCACTTTGTTTCAAGGCCAAACCTGAATTGGGCTATAATGCAACTACTGTCCACTTTCAGCTTGCATTCGCATACCAGGCCAAGTCACCCCTCAAACCCAGTTTTTTTTTTCCTTCTTCATCTGGCTGTATGAGATTCCTGCATAGGTGGCCGTATGTGTGAGCAAAGGAGGGGCACTGGCATAAAGATGGTGGGTGGCATGGAGTCTGGGACACCTGTGCCTGTTGCTTGTTCATACCTTCTGGTCCTATTTGGCCTCAATCTCAAACATTCCATTTCCCTCTACTGTGGACTGCTCCTGGACCTGTTCCATTCTATGATTTGGTGAGTCTAACAAAGCCCACCCCATAATGGACAATTCTGAATGAACAGTCACTTGGTGCCCTCTGATCAAGTATTGCAGTTCTAACAGGGCCCAGTAACATGCCAGGAGCTGTTTCTCAAAAGGTATGTAATTCTCTACTGCAAGTGGCATGGTCTTGCTCTAGAACCCCAAGGGTTTGCATTGCGAGTCTCGCATCAGGGCTTGCAGCACTGCAACATTTCCCATCCCTGGCATCATCAATAGCATAGGGTCTTCCAAATCACACGGCTCCAGCAGCAGAGCTGCTTGCACTCAGCCCACGTTTGCTGCAGAACTCATTTCTGCTCGGGGCACCACTCAGAGCTGGCAGCCTTCCGTATCACTCTGGAAATGGGCTGGAGAAATATTTCTAGATGATACAGTGTTGCCTTCAGTCCAAAATGGCTCACCAAGTTCTTTGCTTCCATCTTTGAAATAAGAAATGCAAGAATCAGGAATTTGCCTTTTACTTCTGAGAGGATGTCTTGGCAAACCCCTAACTACTGAACTTCTAAAAAATTTACTCAGATAGTAGTCTTGTCTCCCACCCTGTGGAGCACAGGTGTCTTATCAAGGCTTCTAGCATGTTAGTGACCTCTTCTTGCTCAACCCATCCAGCCAGCATGACGTCATTGATGTGATGAATCAACGTAATATTCTGTGAGATGTCTGGAAACTCCAGATCACTCTAGACTCTGTCATGACCCGAGGCAGAGGAGTTAACAGAGCCCTCAGGCAAAACCATAAAAGAATATTCTTGTTAGGGAGTCTTGCATCAGACAGAAATGGCCTGGTTCTACTGCCCTTCCCTTGCTCAGCTCAACCACTGGCTGAGCGGGAGTCAGGGGCGTGGCCTCGTGGATGAGTCGAGTACTCTGAAGGTGTGAACACTGGAGGCCGCCATCTCACTCCACTCATTGCGTAGTTAGAGAGGTGCCATTTCACACTTACCATCGTATGTTTACAAAGGGTGATGTTTATTCACCTTAATTTTATCCTGACTGTTGAAATAAATTGACTTTAGAAAAATGTGGAAAATGATATAACTTAGTAAAGAAATGATTAGAAGTAATAGCCAAATTTTAACATCCTTGGACAAATCGTGCTAATGTTCTGGCACATTTTCTTTTTTTAATTCATTTTTAACTGGAGGATACTTGCTTTACAGCATTGTGTTGCTTTCTGCCAGACAGCACGAATCAGTGTTGTTGTACACACACACACACACACACACACACACACACACAGAGGTTTCCCAGGCAGTGCAGTGGTTAAAAAATCTGCCTGCCAATGGAGGAGACACAAAAGATGCTGGTTCAGTCCCTAGGTGGGAAAGCTCCCCTGGAGAAGGAAATGGCAACCTGCTTCAGTATTCTTGCCTGGAAAATTCCATGGACAGAGGACCCTGGGGGCCTACAGTTCATGGAGTCGCAGAGTCAGACATGAGTACATAGATCTCTAAAACCTCTTCCTCTTGAGCGTCCCTTCCACCCCTGCCCCCTTTCCACCCCTCTAGGCCATCACAGAGCAGGCTGGGCTCCCTCTGTTATACAGCAACTTTCCACTAGCTATCTGTTTTACACATGCTAGTGTATAAATGTCAGTGTGCTCTCTCAATTCGTCCCACCCTCTGTACCCCCCACTGTGTCCACAAGTCCATTCTATACATCTGCATCTCTGTTCCTCCCCTGCCAATAGATTCATGAATACAATTATCCTGGATTCCATATATATGCGTTAATAGAGGATATTTGTTTTTTCTCTTTCTGCCTTAATTCACTCTGTCTAATGTGTTCTAGGTTCATCCACCTCACTTCAACTGACTCACATCCTTTCCTTTTTATGACTGAGTAACACTCCGTTGTGTATATGTACCCACGCTTTCTTTATCCATTCACCTGCTGATGGACATCCAGCGTGCTTCCCTGTCCCTGCTACTGTACATAGTGCTGCAGTGAACATTGGGGTACATGTGTCTTTTTGAATTATGGTTTTCTCAGGATATATGCCCTGGATATATCCCCAGGATAACTGCTGGATAGTAGTTAAAGAATCTCCACACTGTTCTCCATAGTGGCTGTGTCAATTTACATTCCCACCAACCTTGCAAGAGGGTCCCCTTTTCTCCACATCCTCTCCAGCATTTATCAGTTGTAGGTTTTTTAAATGATGATCATTCTGCCCAGTGTGAGTTTTGATTTGCATTCACTGTAGTTTTTATTTGTATTCCTCTAATAAAGAGCGATATTGAGCATCTTTTCAGGTATTGGTTGTCTTCTTTAGAGAAATGTCTGTTTAGGTCTTCTGCCCATTGTTTTGATTGGGTTGTTTTTCTGATCCTGAGCTTCATGAGCTGTTAATATATTTTGCACATTAATCCTTTGTCAGTTGTTTCATTTGCAATTATTTTCTCCCATTCTGAAGGCTGTCTTTTCATCTTGTTTATAGTTACCTTTGCTATGTAAATTAGACTTTTCTCTTACTTTTTTTCCCCCTTTAAAAAGCTGTCATCAAAGTATGCCATTTCTTGCATAATTTTTTCCTCCTCAGTATATTTCATCTAACAATAGTTTTATCCTCAAAAAAGTGTTGCTCACCTACTGAAAAGAAAATGGATGTCAGTCTGGGAGTTACAGGTATGGGATTATCTTCACTTCAGAGGGCAGAGAGACCTGGCTGTGGAAGGGTGGCTGTCCCTCATAAATCAGGATATGTAAGGACCTGCACCAGTATAGCCATTGAGATGGCAGGCTTGTGTTCAACGCAGTGACCAGCAGTGAGTGGAATGGTAAAATGTTGAATTACTGGAGGAAAAAGCAGAATCAAGGCCAATAGAAAGTAAACCTTATGATGAGTTTTTAAAATTAGTTCCATGTCTAGAGTCTACTCCAAGGAGAGAGACATGCCCTCAGGCAAGGGTCAGTCCCCAAATTCATCATGTGGCAAGGGGCAAGGCAGCAGAAAGTGAGGCAAATCAAATTTTCTGCTGGCTCTCAGTGTAAGATTGAATGATTAAGCCCTGGATACTCCTAGGCATCTCATGAGGGACTGGCCTACTGAGAAGAATGAAAAGCTTTTCTCATCATGTTAAGGTCAGAAGAATTAAGAGCTGTGTCCTTATTTTTTAAATTCCAAAGCACAGAAGGTAGTCATATAAGCTAAAATCAAAACATTTTTACTGTGCCTTTCAAAAAGTCTTCAAGTATGGGAATTACACATTAAATAATAAAATATTATTTAGCAAGTAAAAAGGAATGAAGTACTGATACATGCTGCAACCTTGAAAACATTATTAAAAGGCCAGTCACAAGGCGATTACACATTGTATGATTCCATTTATATGAATACACAACTGTGAATATACTAAAATCTATTGAATTATACATTTTACATGTACTCAGAGTACATCATGCCAGATGCCAGGCTGGATGAAGCACAAGCTGGAATCAAGATTGCTGGGAAAAATATCAACAATATCAGATATGCAGATGATACCACTCTAAGGGGGAAAAGTGAAGAGGAACTAAAGAGCTTCTTGATGAAGGCAAAAGAGGAGAGTGAAAAAGATGGCTTAAAACTCAGCATTCAGGGGCTTCTCTGGTGGTCCAGTGGTTAAGAATCTGCCTTGCAATGCAAGGGACACCAGTTTGATCCCTGGTCTGGGAAGATCCCACATGCCATGGGGCAACGGAGCCCCTGTACCACTGCAACCATGCCACCCCTTGATCCCTGGAGGCCGTGCTCTGCAAAGAGAGAAGGCCTGGTGACGAGAGGCCCGCTCACAGCAGCTCGAGGCCGTGCTCTGCAACGAGAGAAGGCCTGGTGACGAGAGGCCCGCTCACAGCAGCTGGAGGCCGTGCTCTGCAACAAGGGAAGGCCTGGTGACGAGAGGCCCGCTCACAGCAGCTAGAGAAAGCCCATGCACAGCAATGAAGACCTAGCACAGCCAAAAAAAAAAAAATACTTAACATTCAAAAACCTAAGATCATGGCATCTGGTCCCACCACTTCATGGCAAATAGATAGGGAAGAAATGGAAACAGTAGCAGTTTTTATTTTCCTGGGCTCTAAAATCACTGCAAACTGTGAATGCAGCCATGAAATTTAAAGATGCTTGCTCCTTGAAAGGAAAGGTATGACCAACCTAGAGAACATATTAAAAAACAGAGATGTCACTTTGCCAACAAAAGTCCATCTAGTCAAAGCTGTGGTTTTTCCAGTAGTCATGTATGGATGTGAGAGTTGGACCATAAAGAAGACTGAGGGCCAAAGAATTGATGCTTTCAAATTGCGGTGCCAGAGAAGACTCTTGNAGTCCATCTAGTCAAAGCTGTGGTTTTTCCAGTAGTCATGTATGGATGTGAGAGTTGGACCATAAAGAAGACTGAGGGCCAAAGAATTGATGCTTTCAAATTGCGGTGCCAGAGAAGACTCTTGAAAGTCCCTTGGACTGCAAGGAGATGAAACCAGTCAATTCTAAAGGAAAGCAACTCTTAATGTTTGTTGGAAGGACTGATGCTGAAGCTGAAGCTCGAATACTTTGGCCATCTGATGCCATGAGCCCACTCATTGGAAAAGACCCTGAGACTGGGAAAGATTGAAGGCATAAGGAGAAGTGTGTGATGGAGGATGAGATGGTTGGATCGCATCACTGACTCAATAGACATGAATTTAAACAGACTCTGAGAGATACTGGAGGACAGAGGCGCCTGGTGTGCTACCGTTCGTGGGATCACAGAGTCAGATACAGTTTAGCAGCTGAACAGCAACAGCAACACTAAACCTTTTTATATTAGAATTTGTTTCCATACAAAAGCTTTCTAGCATATGAGAAGTGGCTACGAGTATTTATTATTTAACATACTGACTGCCCCAGTGTCATTTTCCTCCTTTAAAATGCGCCCCGAGAGTTTTAAGCTCATGGTACAAGCATTGCTACAGATGTGTCTGCAGAGACAGGCGGTTCTCTATAGTTTCAGGAAAGCAAAGCACAAGAGTAGGTGAACGACAGAGACCTATACCTATGTAACTAAATTATCTGTCTTTTATGGAATAAGTAAGGAAAATTCGAGTTAAAAAAAAGGAAGCAGCTTATGTGTACCTTGAAAGTGAGTTAGATTATGTAGAATAAGAATCAAAACCAAATTGTCATTCCGTGCCAAACTGGAAATCGCCACAGGCTATTTCCTTCCTTGAGTCAGACATACGAGAAATACTTTTAGGTTTAAGCGAAATTTACTACTTTTGTTTGCTGAGAAGAGTAAATCCCTTTTATTCAGTCCATTTTGTGTTTTTTTTTTTTTTAAAGTGTTTGCTATTAAAAAAGAAAGAAAGAAAGAATCAAAGATAGAAAGGAAAAAAAATGAGCTTGAAAAGCTCATGCCACGAAAAGGCGTGGAAGAACGTTAAGTTCAGAATACTAAGTGAAAGACGCCAATCTGAAAAGACTATATACTGATTCCAACCATGCAACATTTTGAAAAAGAGAAAACTATGGAGACAATTGAGGGACTGAAAGGGGCAGAAAAGGATTATTAAGAGAAGCACAGAGAATTTTAAGGGCAGTGAAAATATTCTGTATGGTACCATGAGGCTGCATACATATCATTATGCATTTGCCCAAACCCATACAATGTACAACACCAAAAGTAAACTCTAAGGCAGACTGTGTACTTGGAGTGCTAATGATGTTTAGGTTCATCAGTTGTAACAAAGGTGCACTTGGGGCAGGGGATGGGGAAGATGTCGATAATGGGGGAGGCTATGCATGTGTGAGGGTAGAGGGTATGTGGGAAATCTCTATATAGCTTCCTCTTAGTCTTGCAATGAATTGACAACTTCTCTAAAAGAGAAGTCTTTTTAAAAAGCACTTGTATAAAACAATATGTGTGTAACTGTATTTTGGAGAGTATAACTTATGGAAATGCAATATATTTGACAATACTGCACAGAGAACATAGGTGGGAGTAGAGTCGTACTGGAATAAGAAGAAAACACCAGATGGTAACTCAAACCCATAGGAACAAATGAAGAGAACTATATATGGTGGATAAGAAAGTTAATATAACAAACTCTATGAATATATACTTTTTCTCTTTTCTTCTCTCAACCTCTTTAAAACACATAATAGTATATAAAGTAATGATTATAACAATCTATTGTTGGGTTTCTAACATATATATGTAATATCAGTTCAGCTCAGTCGCGAAGTCATGTCCGACTCTTTGCAACCTCATGAACTGCAGCACCCCAGGCCTCCCTGTCCATCACCAGCTCCCAGAGTCCACCTAAACCTGTGTCCATTGAGTTGGTGATGCCATCCAACCATCTCATCCTCTGTCGTCCCCTTCTCCTCCTGCCCTCAATCTTTCCCAGAATCACCGTCTTTTCAAATGAGTCAGCTCTTCATATCAGGTGGCCAAAGTATTGGAGTTTCAGCTTCAACATCAGTCCTTCCAGTGAACACCCAGGACTGATCCCTTTAGGATGGACTGGTTGGATCTCCTTGCAGTCCAAGGGACTCTCAAGAGTCTTCTCCAACACCACAGTTCAAAAGCATCAATTCTTCGGCACTCAGCTTTCTTTATAGTCCAACTCTCACATCCATACATGACCACTGGAAAAACCATAGACTTGACTAGACAGACCTTTGTTGGCAAAGTAATGTCTCTGCTTTTGAATATGCTATCTAGGTTGGTCATAACTTTCCCTCCAAGGAGTAAGTTTCTTTTAATTTCATGGCTGCAATTACAATCTGCAGTGATTTTGGAGCCCAGAAAAATAAAGTCAGCCACTGTTTCCCCATCTATTTACCATGAAGTGATGGGACCAGATGCCATGATCTCAGTTTTCTGAATGTTGAGCTTTAAGCCAACTTTTTCATATATGTAATATATGTATAACAATAAAAGCACAAGAAGGGGAAAGAAGAATAGAACTATATAGGGTAACATTTATATATCTTAGTGAAATTAAGTTAGTATAAATCTGAAATATATGCTGATAAGTTAAAATGTATATGGTAAATCTGCCATTATGACGCTTAAAATTAAAATGCCATCAAAAATTTAAAAAAATCATTAGAGGAATTAAAATGTTATAGTGAAAATATTTACTTAATGCAAAAGAAAGCAGCAAAAGAAAGAACAGTGGAACTAAGAAAGCATGACTCATGTAGGCAAAAAAGAAGTAGAATGTCAGATGTAAATCCAACTATATCAATAATAAAGTTGAATATAATGAGATGAAACATTTAATCAAAAGGCAGAGACTGTCAAACTGAAATTTTTTGAAAAAACCAAGATCCAACTATGTACTGTCTATTGTAAGCACACTTTAAAAAAATTTTTTATTTCATATTGGAGTATAGCTGATTAACAGGTTTCCCAGGTGGCTCAGTGGTAAAGAATCCACAAGCAATGCAGAAGATGTGGGTTCGCTCGCTGGGGTGGGAAGATCCCCTGGAGAAGGAAATGGCGACCTACTCCAGTATTCTTGCCTGGGAAATCTCATGGACATAGGAGCCTGGCAGGCTACAGTCCATGGGGTCACAAAGAGTTGGGCATGACTTAGCCACTGAGCGGACTTCCCTGATAGCTCATTAGGTAAAAAATCTGTCTGCGATGCAGGAGAACCCAGTTTGATTCCTCAGTTGGGAAGATCCCCTGGAGAAGGGAAAGGCTACCCACTCTAGTATTCAGCCTTGAGAATTTCATGGACTGTATAGTCCATGGGGTTGCAAAGAGTCGGACACAACTGAGTGACTTTCACTTTTCACTTTTAGCCATTAAACAACAACAACATAGCCAATTAACAATGTTGTATTAGTTTCAGGTGGACAACAAAGGGACTTAACTATACAAATACATACATTCATTCTTTCCCCAATTCCCCTCCCATCCAGGCTGCCACATAACATTAAGCAGAGTCCCACGTGTTATACAGTAGGACCTTGTTGGTTATCCATTTTAAATATAGCAGAGTGTACATGTCAATCCCAAACTCCCCAACTATCCCTTCCTCTTATCCTTCTCCCCCGTAACTGTAAGTTCATTCACTAAGTCTATGAGTCTGTTTTACAGTTAACATACTTTAGATTCAAAGATATAAATAGGTTGAAAGTAAAAGGGCAAAAAAAGAAAAATATACCTTGCAAATAGCAATTATAGAAAGCTGGAAAGCTGGAGTGGCTATACTAATATCAGACAACACAGTGAAACAAAAAATGTTACCAAAAATAAAGTTGGACTTTTTATAATAATAAACGTGTCACTCCATCAGGAAGATATAATAATTATAGTAAGTAAGTGTTAGTTGCTCAGTCGTGACCAACTCTTTGCATTCCTATGGACTGCAGCCCACCAGGCTCCTCTGTCCATGGGATTCTCCAGGCAAGCATACTGGAGTGGGTTGCTATTTCCTTCTCCAGGAGCTGAAAGATGGCAACAATCCAATGATTGGAATGGAAGAATCCAACTTATAAATGGATAAACAAAATATGGTACATCCATACAATGCATATTATTCAGCCATGAAAANCCAGGCTCCTCTGTCCATGGGATTCTCCAGGCAAGCATACTGGAGTGGGTTGCTATTTCCTTCTCCAGGAGCTGAAAGATGGCAACAATCCAATGATTGGAATGGAAGAATCCAACTTATAAATGGATAAACAAAATATGGTACATCCATACAATGCATATTATTCAGCCATGAAAAAAGAATATCAATAGGGTTTCCCAGGTGGCTCAGTGGTAAAGAATCTGCCTGTAATTCAGGAGACATAGGTTCGATTCTTGGGTCAAAAAGATTCCCTGGAGAAGGAAATGGCAGGCCTCTCCAGTATTCTTGACTGAGCAATCCCATGGACAGAGGAACCCCGAGGGCTACAGTCCATGGGGTTGCAAAAGAGTCAGACACAACTTAGCAACTAAGCATGCATGCATGCAAAGAAGTCACAAGAGTATCTTAAAAATATTTTGAGATGAATGAAAATGAAGACACAATGTAATAAAAGTTATTGGAAGCCACTTAAGTAGTACTTAGAAATTTATAGGTGTAAATGCTTATATTAAAAAACAAGATCTCACATGATTATGTAAGTCAAATCGTTATGCTATACACTATAAACTTATCCAATGCTGTATGTAAATTATATCTCAATAAAACTGGAAGAAAAAAAATTTTTTAATAAAATAAGGTCTGACATCAATAGCCTAACCTTTTATCTTAGTATACTTAGGAGAGAAGTAAAGCTAAAACATGAAGAAGGAAGAAAATAATAAAGATTAGAATGGAAATTAATCAGGTAGAAAATAGAAATGACAGTAGAGAAAATCAACAAAACCAAAAATAGTTTCTTCAAAACTGAAACAAAAAATTAGCTAGATTGACCAAGAAAAAATTGGAGAAGACTCAAATTACTAAAATTAGGAATAAAAGAGGAGACATCACTACTGACCCTAGAGACACACAAATAAATGGATGCATCAGAATGAGGCTGCCAACCTTTCCAAGTGAAAGTGAGCACAAATTTCCCACCCTCTGGCATCAGTCTCTTTGAAGCACAGAAGGAGAAATAGCTTACAAAGCCATTACTAAAAGCCCTTAAGCTTAGTGGTTTTACAGTTGCTTGAAAATCTGCCAGCATAATCAGGACAAAAGGCCTTGCAGCTTTACCTACCCAAGTTGTTCCCGTCTCCCACTGGAAAAAAGAACTTGGTGATAACAGTGACTTAAAAATGGTAACATTGTGGCAATTGCACACAAAAATTCCCATTACATGAAAACAAAATGATCCACAAAAGTAAAAAGCACTCATTTGTATTTATTGTTTTAGGAACAGCAGCAGATTAAAGCCATGACCCATTCACATCAGCATTGTTGATGGAGATAATACAGTTCAGTCTGAGAATTATGGAGATTCTGGTCTTTACATCAAACGTAGTGGAAATTTATGGCACTCGGTGGCAGCCAGGTGTCTTGGATTAGTTTTCAGTAAACTCTGCTGACTGGTTCATTTTAGTATTCACTTAGTAAAATAAGCTATATGAGTGTGCACTAGTCACTCATAGTAAAAAGAAAAATAGGACTTGAACAAAGAGAAGCCCCCAATGCCATTAGTATTTAAAAGTGAAAGTGAAGTCGCTCAGTCATGTCCGACTCTTTGTGACCCCGTGGACTGCAGCCCACCAGGCTCCTCCCTCCATGCGATTCTCCAGGCAAGAGTACTGGAGTGGGTTGCCATTTCCTTCTCCAGGGGATCTTCCCGACCCAGGGATGGAACCCAGGTCTCCCGCATTCCAGGCAGACGCTTTAACCACTGAGCCCCCAGGAAAGCCCATTAGTGTTTGGCAGATCTTATTTTGAGAATCATCGCTTTGTTTTGCAGCTGCACATGGATTGCCATGTATCTACTTGGAAGTATAACATATAACCCAGTATCAGCAGTGCCTTCCACGTGTCCTTTCAGAAAAAAATGGTAAAGTTGACTTGAAGCTCAATCACATGGAAGCCTAAGCTCTTCTCATGATCTCTGTTTAGTTTCAGGGGTGGAATGCAGGTGGATACATTTTACAGTCTCATGATCTCTTTCTTTTTGATTCTCTGTTCTCCTGTTAGTGCTGCATAACAGCAGTACAGATGCCAAATTCCATCCCACTTGAAGTCCTCAGTCATGTCTGACTCTTTGTGACCCCCTGGACTATAGCCTACCAGGCTCCTCGGTCCATGGAGTTTTCCAGGCAAGAGTACTGGAGTGGATTGCCATTTCCTTCTCCAGGGGATCTTCCCAACCCAGGGATCGAACCCGGGTCTCCCGCATTGCAGGCAGACGCTTTACCATCTGAGCCACCAGGGAAGCCTTTAAATCCCATCAACAACAAGATCCCCTCAGAAAGACATTTTGAGAGGCTGTGTGGGAAGAAGGCAGAAGGGTGAAATGACAGCCGCACAAAACCCTTCAAGTAATGGATTAGTTTTCTCATTCTTAAAACATCTTTCAGCTACCACTTTCTCCACTCCCTTCTTTCCCCTTCTATCTGTCCCTGCTCCCAGTCTTGGAGGGACACTCCTCCCCTCGTCCCAGTCAGCCTCCATCATGTTTGTTTGTCTTGATCCTCCTATGCTCCCTGCTTTTATTGTTTCTTTCTCTCCCTTTTTTATAGCAACAAACAAATTTAATCAGCCTCTTAGAGAGAAGAGCTTTAATATTTTTCCAAAGGCATGGCACCTGTGAATGAATGCTCAGGCTTTTGGGGTCTCACCTTCAGCTTATTCCCAGGGTTGACATAAGAACTTTTCCTTGAGAATCAACTGTGACCAGCGTATAAGATTATGTGAGAACATGGCAAGTGGTGCTGAGCTACCTGGTTAGACAGGAAGCCGAAGAATTTCTCAAGGAAGACAGTCATTTTCTCAGAAGAAGGTGGTGGGAGTGTGGTGCAAAAAAGAACTGAACATTTAGTAAATACTTGCTGAAGAAGGAGTTCATGGAGTAGGCAAGTTATGGGAAAGAGAGGAGTAATGGGACAGGATAAAAAGCTAGAGTAGAGAGGGACTTCCCTGGTGGCCCAATGGTTAATCTGTGTTTCTACAGCAGGGGGTGTGGGTTTGAGCCCTGATCAGCGACTAAGACCTGAGATCCCACATGCCTGACAGCAGGGCCAGAAAAAGGAAAAAGCTAAAGTGAGGAGATTATCCCTCTTCAGGGGGAAGGAGCCTCTTTTATGGAGATAGCCGAAAAGGAGGTAAGAGGGTAAAAGTAAGATGCATTTGCTGGGGAGTAAGGGTGGTCATTTGAGGGCATACTTGTGCAGTGACTTGGATTTTCTCAATGAAGTCAGGAACAAGGTCATCTAGTGACTGAGGCCAGGTAGAAGAGGGCTCAGCATTATGACTAGAGGCCATTATTTACCTGTGTTTCTCGTGTATAATGTTGTACAATCTCGTCCACCATACACGCCCACCTATGAATAGGAGCAGATGAAAAATATGATCATATGGATCCTGGGCTGTGGTTTTGTGAGTCCAGTAACAGCACAGACCAAAAATGCCATCTAGGGGGAGATGGTATATTGGAAGAAAATTTAATGGCTCAGAGGACTGGCCATGAATAAGATGAGCTATATTGGGAGCAAAAGAGTAAGCTATAGAAATAAGAGATTGTTGGCAGAGAGTACTCTGTTAATATTTAGAGGTTATCACTGAAGATCAGCTTTACATTATGACAGAGTATGACCCATGGGAACTCTTTCTGTGGGCTGTAAGTGAAAATGCCTGGCATTGAGAAGAATGAGGAACTCAGAAGCTAGAGTGTGGTCAGCTTGGATGAAGACTGAGGAACCAGGAAGATGGAATATGGCAACAACAATATTGTTGTAGAGGAGAAGAAAACTTTCATATTTCATAAAAAGAATTTTTTTTATTAAAATGAAGTCATAATTTGCAGTGGTGGAATGAAAACTAAAATCACTCATTTTGTTTGGGAGTCAGAGTTGATCCTCGAGTGATGATGGGTAAGAGAAAGTATGAGGAGCCTGGTAGGCTACAGTCCACAGTGTTGCAAAGAGTTGGATGCGACTGGAGTGACTTAGCATGCATGCACAATAGCAGAGAGAAAAAGGGGATCACAAGCACAGTGCTTGACTCTGGTGCTTCACAAAGGTCAAGACAGAACTCTAAAGCCTGAAAGGATAGCGTGTCCAGATTTTGTTTTCTAAATAAAGGCTAAGATGGGTGTGGGTTGAATGCTTGCTTGCCTAAGTTGTGCTCTTAGGAAGCCTTATAGTAATGGATTTGGGGAGTTACTGAAACAGTTAATGCAAGGAATGCTGCTCTAAAACCGGGTAAACAAGAACCACAAAAGATACGAATGAGCTTATAGGGAGAACAGAAATAAACCTACAGGCATAGGAAACAAACTTATGGATACCAAAGGGGAGAGGCGGGGAATAAATGAGGATGGGAGGAGCATATACAGACGGCTATATGCAAAACAGATAAACAAGGAGGAACTTTTGTGCAGCACAGGAAATGCTACTCAATGTTCTATAATAGCCCATATGGGAAAAGAATGGTGAGCTATAGTCCATAGGATCACAAAAAGATGGGCACAACTCAGGTGACTTAACACACACACATGTATATGTATAACTGAATCACTTTGCTGTTCACCTGAAACTAAGATAACATTGTAATCAACTAGACTTCTTTAAAAAAATTTTTTCACGGACCCCCCAAAAACTGGGTAAATAAATGCCTCATTAAAAGCCAAACACATACATACACACGCACACGCACACCCCCCCCCCCAAATCCTCACTCTAAAAGGCAGTTGCCATGCAGAAGAAACAGATAGTTGAACAAACAGATAACTTAAACGTGCTTGAAGAAGTCTTCTTTCTCGATTAAAAGTTCTTGGTGGAGTTAATGAGATAAGCTGTAAAGGAGCACATATCTGGACATGTTGAGTAAAGCAGCCTAAAAGCTCTGGAAACTTTCACTCCGTTTCTTCAGAACTCACTGTCCCTCAGGAAAAAGGAAATTTTGCCTCTCATTTGACGCTCTGACTTGAATTTGCAGATCTGCACCTTACAAAGTACTGTTTACCCATCCGTAAAAATTCCACCTATCAATGAACAGAGAAATTCTCTCAGGCTACCAGTTTACCAGCTGATCCTAACAAAGAAGATAAATATTGAATTTCCCTTTCCGATCATTACTCATAAGCTTTCTGGGACAAAATCTGAAAAAAGGAATAATTCCTGAAGAGAAAGACCTCTGAACATGTGATCTCTGTTTATGACTTCAAGCAGCAAAGATTTAATTGCTAACTATAGGCAAATCAAAGCTGTTAAAATTATACAAATAATGAAAAGTTTGTTTTAAATGTCAGAGTATGCTCTAAGAAGAAAGTGAAAATTTCTCTGATGAACTAGAATTCAGTCCATTCATTGATTCACTTATTCAAGATATAGTTATACTAGAGAGCAGAGATAATAATGAACATTAGTAAAAACAAAGTTATTTTTAACAAAAGTTGCTTGCAAGTATTAAGGCCTAGATACTCCTAGTAGGAGTCAGATATGTCTCTTTTTTCAGTCCTTTGGAGAAATTTGTGCTGTGTGTGCTCAATTGCCTTAGTTGTGTCTGATTCTTTGTGACCCTGTGGACTGTAGCCCGCCAGGCTCCTCTGTCCATGGGATTCACCAGACAAGAATACTGGAGTGGGTTGCCATTTCCTTCTCCAGGGGAATGTTCCCAACCCAGGGGTTGAACCTGCATCTCCTGCATTGCAGGCAGATTCTTTACCCACTGAGCTACCTGGGGAGTTCAACNGGCTCCTCTGTCCATGGGATTCACCAGACAAGAATACTGGAGTGGGTTGCCATTTCCTTCTCCAGGGGAATGTTCCCAACCCAGGGGTTGAACCTGCATCTCCTGCATTGCAGGCAGATTCTTTACCCACTGAGCTACCTGGGGAGTTCAACAGGTGAACCACAAGGGCCTCGACTAGGAGAACTTTAGATGTGTTCTTCTCTGAATTTATTCCAATAATTAAATGTTTGTAAATCTGATTTGGCATACCACCTTACGTTGATGAACAACATCCGTGTTTAGAAGTAAAAGGAGTCTGGAGCAAGCCAGAAGAAATACTCCGATTGCTTGTCTGCTGAAAAAGTAGTTCACGTTCAGCATCTTCTAAAATGGGAATGTATCTTGCTTAGTCCAGGAGGAGGGAGGTGAGATCATATACACAAAACCCATCACAGCTGCTGTGAGAGAACTTATTTGGTTGGAGACTGCAGGACTGTCATTTGAACAGCCGTACATTTCACTGGTTAGACTCTCATTTAGAGGGAAGAATAATCCAGTCTTCTGCAGTCTCTCAAGTTCTGCCTGATTAACCACTGATTAGCATCAACTCAGAAGAAAGATCTGCTATCAAAATTCATGCTGTTTAAACTGGAATTGAAAACCGCAGCAACAAAAATGGCAAGCTTTCTTAGTGTCATGTTATGTGCTTTGAAATCACCAGAGTCCTTTCAGTGTGAGAATGCAGGCTTTTGTTCTGGAGGAGAGCACTTGGTAAGAGAGGGCACACACAGTGTTAGCCAAAGACTCAGCCTGGGAGCAGATCCCAGGGCGACAGGGGTATTAGCTCAGCATTTATGCTACTGGCTCTGTTGGTACTGCTGAGATTTTTATTTCCTCTACTCATAGATTTTGTGGGGAATTGAGGATGGCACACAGAAAGGTTTAAGTATTTGAAAAATAATGAGAACTCAACACAGTTTTCTAAGAGCCCTGATTTCCCTGAGCATTTTGATTGTGGCAGTAATTATAAATCTCATTTTGGCAGCCTATGCCCAGGAGGTTCTGTGGAAGTAGGGAGAGCGATTCTTCAGGGAAGCTGCATTTGTTCTCCAACTACTGACATATTTGGGCCCTGCCAAATTACTTTATTTCTCAAATTTAAACTTAGGACTGCTGGCTGAATCTTCTGAAAGTTCCAATTAAAAACTCACGCAGTTGGCAACAATTTTATACATGTTGATGCATAATATTGAAACTGTAAACACTAATTTGAAAGAAAAAAAATAATTATAACGTTATGGGAAAATGTGTACAGAGATCCTATGGGTTGCTGAAGAGCAGTGATTTTTTTTAAAAAAGTAGTTAAGGTAGATTTTTTTTTTTAATTGGTCAACAGTTGCTATTAGGACATTGTGGGGAAAAAAGGACATTGGATTGTAAGTGCAGATATCCAGAAGAAAAATGGTTTAAGCAAAAAGCCATTGATTATGAGTTCACCTCCTGCTGGATCCGGGACCTCCCACATTGTTAGCAGTCACTCCTACATCTTCTCCCGTTCTCACGCCAGGCCTCCCTGTTCATCACCATCTCCCGGAGTTCACTCAGACTCATGTCCATCGAGTCCGTGATGCCATCCAGCCATCTCATCCTCGGTCGTCCCCTTCTCCTCTAACTCTGCTCTGCTGTCCTCTGTGTTGGCTTCATTCTCAAGCTAGGCACTCGTCCCGTTGTGTTGGAAAGGTGGTTATCACCAACTCCAGGCTTAATTCAACCAGACTAGTAGCCTCAAGGAAAGAGAGTGCCTTCTTCCCCACGATTTCTGGAAAATCATAGGAATGACATCGACTGGCTTGACTGGGCAGGTGCCCATCCCTGAGTCAGTTGCCTGTGAGTTGTGCTTTACTTCATCATGCTGGGATCGCAGGCCCAACACAGAGCTGCGAGACTGGGTCAGCATCTCAGGAAACAAAACTGTAAGTAAATCCCAGTCTGGTTGCCAGAAGGCTCAATGGTATGCTGTTAGCAAAAGAAGAGGGAAAGGATGTTGGTCAGGTAAGTACAACAGGTTGCAAGAATTAGACATGACGTTCAGTTTACCTCTAATGATAAGATTCCATTGCAAAGATTCATGTGAAAATAAGAGAGGGCAGAAAACAACCTCAGCAGTATTCATGGAGAAACGTAGTTCCCGATTCGGCTGTAGCCCCAGTGGTGCGACTGCAACTCTGGAACAGAACAGCCTCCCTAGAAACTGCACGTTCTCGAGTCACATGCAGAGTAGACAGCAGGACACATCCATGTTGGCTTCTGTTCCTTCCGCTCCGTAGCTGCTGATTCAGTCCTGCTCTTCATGTTTTCCCTCTCTATTGACTTCTCTTTATTGCTTTCTTTCAGTGCATTTCTTCTCTTCTGTGCTACGCATTTTGTGGTCTATTACGTTAATTTCTGCTTTCAACACATTTGCTTCAGTTTCTATGGTTCTCTTTGTAGCAAAATTTTACTTAAATAGCTCATTAATGTTCCATCTTTCTTGTTTTCTAATCTATGCAATTCAGTTCGGTTCAGTCACTCAGTCGTGTCTGACTCTTTGCGACCCCATGAATCGCAGCACGCCAGGCCAGTGCTGCGATTCATGGGGTCGCAAAGAGTTGGACACGACTGAGCGACTGAACTGAACTGAACTGAATAGATAATAAGCTGTTTTTGCAAATCATTAATGGATAATTCTAGGTCTCTCATTTGATCTGTATGAATTTGGGCTTAGTTATATTTCATTTCACAAAATGAAATCATACTCATAGCTCATAGCCTAAATCTTATTTGTAGGTTTTTAAATTTTTTTTCCCCTGTTCTATTCAGTGAATGGTATTCTTTAAAGCACACTTTTGGTATTTTAATACTTAAATTGCTACAGTTCATGATACACTAACATGTCATGATCATTTTGCAACATACATATCATCATGCTGTACGTTTCAAACTTATTCAATGCTATATGTCAATTATATCTCAATAAAACTAGAGAAAATGAAAAACAGACAAACATACTTTTACAAGACAAACATTTGCTGGTTCTAACAACATATATGTTTCCTACCAATGCAGAAGATGTGGGTTCAATCCATGGGTCAGGAAAATCCCTTGGAGATGGACTTGGCAACCCACTTCAGTATGCTTTCCTGGACAATCCTGTGGGAAGAGGAGCCTGGTGGGCTAAAGTCCATGAAGTCTCAAAAGAGTGGGGTGTGACTTAGCACTACTTAGCAACTACCTCATGCACTGTAGCCCTCCAGGTTCCTCTGGAGTGGGTTGCCATTTCCTTCTCTAGGTGATCTTCCTGACCCAGGGATCAAAGCTGCATCTCCTGCATTGCAGGTGGATTCTTTACCACTGCATCACTTGGGAAACCCCATAACAACAGCATTAGTGGCTAAACAACAACGATAAATAAATATCAGAAGCAATTTTCTAGGTACCAGCTTTTTGTTTAGCTGTCACCTGAAATGTGCTTTTCTAGATACTGAAAGATGAAAATTGAAACCAGGGAAGAAAATGAATGGCACACTACTTTGCCCATCTCATTTTTTTCCCCATCAAATATGTTAAGTACATTGCTTTAAAGACTTGTATGGATAGAACAAGATAAAAATATCATTGCTCTTAAGATAACATCTATAAGAGATGTTGTGGAAATGGGACACTTATCAAACTAAATTGCTGCCAAGAAATTAAAAGACGCTTACTCCTTGGAAGGAAAGTTATGACCAACCTAGATAGCATATTCAAAAGCAGAGACATTACTTTGCCAACAAAGGTCCGTCTAATTAAGGCTATGGTTTTTCCAGTGGCTATGTATGGATGTGAGAGTTGGACTGAGAAGAAGGCTGAGCACTGAAGAATTGATGCCTTTGAACTGTGGTGTTGGAGAAGACTCTTAAGAGTCCCTTGGGCTGCAAGGAGATCCAATCAGTCCATTCTAAAGGAGATCAGTCCTGGGTGTTCTTTGGAAGGAATGATGCTAAAGCTCAAAGTCCAATACTTTGGTCACCTCATGCGAAGAGTTGACTCATTGAAAAAGACTCTGATGCTGGGAGGGATTGGGGGCAGGAGGAGAATGGGAAGACAGAGGATGAGATGGCTTGATAGCATCACCGACTCAATGGACATGAGTTTGGGTGAACTCTGGGAGTTCATGATGGACAGGGAGGCCTGGCGTGCTGGGTTTCATGGGGTCACAAAGAGTCAGACATGACTGAGCGACTGAACTGAACTGAACTGAGAGTAATAAATGCCTAGTGAATTTGGGGGTTGTCTTTTCTGCAGAATTATTGCAATAGATATCTGACATATACCATAGCTGTTGGCTCCTAAATAGTAATGAAAATCAAAGTGTAAAATTAGGTTGTCAAGGCAGAGTGGAGACAGAGAGGCAAGAGTCTAGAGCCAATACGAAGGTACCCAAGCATTTTGAGATTACATTCTATGAGAAGGAAGCAGGAGGAGATGGAGATTGGTTAGTCTTGTGTATGTGTATGTAGGAACTCAAGAAAAGAAGGTAGAATTAGTTAATTATTGAATAAGGCTAAAAGATAAAATAATTTATATTAAAATAATTATGTCTTATATTTAATACCACAGAATACAGAGCCGCACCAATGAAGATATCCCAAAAAATAGCCACTGAGTTCTCTTGATAATATAGTTCTTTTGTCTTAGAGTTAAATAGATCATCAAACAAGAATAAAATGTCTGTCTTTTTTTTTCACATTTTATGTCTTATGATGTGAAGCACAGGCACTTGATATGCTGAAATCTGGATAGTTTTCTTTTACTCTCTCAATTTTAAACCATATTATTTTAATCAGTGGCACATAAAAATTAGTGCTTGTATGGAATTAAGCAAAATTTAGATAGTCAAATTGTGTTATACTTATGGACCTAAATCTTTTTCTGTATCTCCATGAATGTTTTACTGAGAAGTAGGAGATATCTGACGTAATACTGTGGTCTTTAATTTAACAACCTCTTTCTCTTTGCAAATGTTTAACTTTGTCTAAAGAATATTTTTATTTTTTTTTCCACAGAAGGCATATGAATCATTTCCCAATGTAAATTAATGTGAAATTAAACATATTAATAAAGCTGTATTCTGTATCTCTGAAATGTTTTTCTATAAAATTTTTCAGGGAGGATTTATACATTAATTGATTATTTCCACAGTATCGGTTACACATGATTTTAATTTCGATCAAATCATCTTAAAATCAAAAGTGTTGAATTCATTTCTAGCATTGCATTTCTTAAGTCATTATCAATTAACGATTTTCTTTATATTTCCTTTTGCCCTCTTCCAACTTACTTCCTTTTACTTCCTTCTCCTTGGGCTTGCTTATCTTCTATTATTTTCTTTACCTACCTGCTTCCCTTCTCTCTCACACGCACATTCACACTTGTGCACACACACAGGCAAAAACTCCTATGTATTTCTTCTAACAAAGTAAAAAATGAAAAGGAGGTTTATAGATTTTGGGGAAGTATCACTGAATATTTTATGTCACAATGTGGAGTGTCATCACAAGACACTTTATTACTGATAAGAGGCTGTAATTCATTTTTAAAAAGTTACTATGGAAAAATTGTACTGACAATGAAATACTCTTTTTTTAAATCATATTTTGAAATAGATTTAAAAAAATATTCTGGCAAATTTCCTTGTTTGCTCATGTATGAAAGCAATTTTTTTTTTTTAACATTGTACCTGGTGTAGTGGAGAGTTGGCTTAGAAGTACTTTGTGTTATAGGGAAGTACAATTTCTTCAACATTTGTTGGACATGTTCTGTTCTTTAGTTATGCTTTGAACTGTGAAATATTCAGTTTTAGAAATTATTCTCAGCCCAGAGTCATATCATATAACTAGACTTTTCCATTGTTATCAGAAAAGGAGAGAAAATACAGGAAAATTGCATAATTTAATAACTTTTTTCTCTGTATTAGTTTTGTACTGACATATCTAAATCTTAAGTATATGCTACAATTTTAATGATTAGACAGAAAGGACAATAATGAGGAGTATTTCAATTGATAGCAGAAGGACTTTTAATTTTCTTGATAATAAGGAATCATATACCTTTCTCCAAATGGTTTATTGGGTTATTTTTATCTCACCAAACCATTCATAAATTGTTGTTTTATTTTTTTTTATTTTTATTTTTTTGCTAAGATAAAGTAGTTTTCCCTGAAAGGGGTCTGGCCTACATCTATTCTTAACCCAAATTTTATGGACGGACACTGAGATTTAGAGACAATGTAAATATCGTATAGTTGATCACTCATATGTTTGCACTGACACACACATTACTATTGGATTCCAAAGCTCAATTTTATTCTACCACCTATGGTTCTTTATTTAATGTTTTCTTGACTGTTTTTCTGGTAATGTTATTTATTCATTGAAGTCAATATCAGCTATAACATTAGCTTTATTCCTAGTTTAAGTGGTCAATTTGAACTTGACTCACTGGGAATAAAATATCTTTAGGACTGTAATTTATTGCATCAACATTAAACTAGTATTGGTACCGCTGAAGTAGTAAATGGTGACCTTCTCCAGTATTCTTGCCTGTGAAATTCCATGGACAGAGGAGCCTGGCAGCTACAGCCCATGGGGTCACAAAGAGCTGGACTCGACTGAACACGTAGACACCACACACAAACTTGAAGTGAAGTGAAGTCGCTCATTCGTGTCCAACTTTTTGCTACCCCATGGACTGGAGCCCACCAGTCTCCTCTGTCCATGGAATTTTCCAGGAAAGAGTAGTGCAATGGGTTGCCATTTCCTTCTCCAGGGGTTTCAGTTCGGTTCAGTTCAGTCACTCAGTCGTGTCCGACTCTTTGCGACCCCATGAATCGCAGCACGCCAGACCTCCCTGTTCATCACCATCTCTCGGAGTTCATTCAGACTCACGTCCGTCGAGTCCGTGGTGCCATCCAGCCATCTCATCCTCTGTCGTCCCCTTCTCCTCCTGCCCCCAATCAATCCCAGCATCAGAGTCTTTTCCAATGAGTCAGTTCTTCGCATGAGGTGGCCAAAGTACTGGAGCTTCAGCTTTAGCATCATTCCTNCCCCATCCCCGGGATTCTCCAGGCAAGAATACTGGAGTGGGTTGCCATTTCCTTCTCCAATGCATGAAAGAGAAAAGTGAAAGTGAAGTTGCTCAGTCTGTCCGACTGTTAGCGACCCCATGGACTGCAGCCCACCAGGCTACTCCGTCCATTGGATTTTCCAGGCAAGAGTACTGGGGTGGGGTGCCATTGCCTTCCCCGGATTACTTTGCTATACACCTAAAATTAGTTGAAAACAATGATTCAATTTTTAAAATTATAATATTGAGGTATACATTTTTTCTTATCAAATTAAAGGACACATTGTTCACCAAAGGTCGTATAGCCATTTCTCACAAGCAAGCATGACTGAGGATAAACGGAATAAAAATTTCTGGAGAGGACCATGACAATGTTTGAAAAACAGCCTGAAGGCTTACAAATGAGAAAAACAAATATCATATAGTAACTGATGAGCTATATGTTGAAGGTATCTGATGGACGTATCTGATAGGTTCAGTATCAGATACTGATGAACGCATCTGCAGCACAGCAATTGAGACACAGACATAAAGAACAGACTTACAGACATGGGGAGGGGAAAGAGAGGGTGGGATGAATTGAGAGGGTAGCACTGAAACACATATATTACCGTATGTGAAATTGGACAGCGAGTGGAAATTTGTTGTATGATGCAGGGAGCTCAAATCCAGCGCTCCGTGACAAGCTGGAGGGGTGGGATGAGGAGGGAGGGAGGTTTAGGAGGGAGGAGACCTACATGTACCTATGGCTGATTCATGTTGATACCTGGCAGAAACCCACATAATATTGTAAAGCAATTATCTCCAATTAAAAATAAATAAATTTAAGGAAAAAGACACATTTTTAAAAAAGATTTACACCCCAAGAGATTCATGAATGTGAGGCAGTTTTTAATCAAGTCAGACGTATTTGTTTTATACGGGCGCTTCGGTGCAATACAGCCTGCCCAGCTCAGAGTTCTGTAGGTCAACAGTAGAGATGGGCTCCACTGTTTTCTCCGCACCTGGTCTCACAAGGTCAAGAGCAAGGCGCCAGCCAGCGTGGACTCCTTATCTGAGGCTTTGGACAGGAATGTCCTTCCAGGCTTACTCAGGTTGTGGGAAGAATCCCGCTGTGTGTGGATGTAGGATGGGGGTCTCCATCTTCTTGCTCTCAGCTGGAAGCCCCCTCCTTTATTTAAGGGCACCTGCTTACCTGTCAACAACCTCTGTCTTCCCTCCCACCTCATCTTCAAACCAGCAACACTACATCCAGTCAGAGTTCAAATCTCTCTCCATTCTCCTTCTGTTACATCCTTCTCACTCTAGCCAGAGAAAGTTCTCTGCTTTTAAGAGCCTCTGTGATTAGCTTGGGCTCACACAGATAATCCATGATCATCTCCCTATTTTAAGGCTCATAACCTTAGTTGGGGAAGGGGGGGCACTCGTGGTAAAGAACCTGTCTGCAAATGCAGGAGACATAAGAGACGCAGGTTCCATCCCTGGGTCGGGAAGACCCCCTGGAGAAGGCAACCCACTCCAGTATTCTTGCCTGGAGAATCCCATGGACAGAGGAGACTGGCAGGCTACAGTCCACAGGGTCACAAAGAGNTGTTTTCCTGTGATTTTCTGTTTATTCACTCTGCTGCCTTTGACAGTTTCCAGCTTCCAACATTACTCATTCATTCATCCCACACATATTTACTGCATGCCTACTATGTGGCAGGTAACTTTTCCAGGTGTTGGGGGAATAAAATGGAAACCAAGACAAGTATACGGCCTCATGGAAACCTGTCTCTTATACACATCTGGTTGATCTCCTTCAGAATGGACTGGTTGGATCTCCTTGCAGTCCAAGGGACTCTCAAGAGTCTTCTCCAACACCACAGTTCAAAAGCATCAATTCTTCGGCGCTCAGCTTTCTTCACAGTCCAACTCTCACATCCATACATGACCACAGGAAAAACCATAGCCTTGACTAGGCAGACCTTAGTCGGCAAAGTAATGTCTATGCTTTTGAATATACTATCCAGGTTGGTCATAACTTTTCTTCCAAGGAGTAAGCGTCTTCTAATTTCATGGCTGCAGTCACCATCTGCAGTGATTTTGGAGCCCAAAAAAATAAAGTCTGACACTGTGTCCACTGTTTCCCCATCTATTTCCCATGAAGTGATGGGACCGGATGCCATGATCTTCGTTTTCTGAATGTTGAGCTTTAAGCCAACTTTTTCGCTCTCCTCCTTCACTTTCATCAAGAGGCTTTTTAGCTCCTCCTCACTTTCTGCCATAAGGGTGGTGTCATCAGCATATCTGAGGTTATTGATGTTTCTCCCAGCAATCTTGATTCCAGCTTGTGTTTCTTCCAGTCCAGCGTTTCTCATGATGTACTCTGCATATTCTTACAAACGTCTTTTGGTGGACCTATTTACTCATTTCTCTCACTGACTGACACTGACTTGGATATATAGCTAGCAGGAGAATTGCTAAGCCATAGGATAAACATATATTTAGTTTTATTAGATACTTTCAGACAGTTTTCCATAGTGGCTTTTACCAGCTTACACTCCCACCAGTAATATGTGAGAGTTCTCATTGTTCCACATCCCATCAATATTTTATATTGTCCATTCTTTTTTAATTTTAGCTATTTTAATTGTATAATATCTCAAAGTCTTTCCAGTCTGCATATCCTTCCTGACTATAATGTTGAACACCTTTTTATATATTTGTTGACCATTTACATATCTTCTTTTATGAACTATTTATTTAGAACTTCTGCTTATTTCTATAGTGGATTATTTGTCTTCCTATCATTGAGTTGTAGGAATTCTTCATGCACTCTGATGATGAATCCTTTATCTGTTACATGTATTGTGAGTTTCTCCTCCCAGTCTTTTCATTCTCTAAATGATATCTTTTGATGAATTTGTTTATAACTCTATGAAATATATTTCTTTTCTTTCAATGATAGTGCTTACTGTGTTCTGTTTAGGAAATCTTTGCCCACTCCAAGGTCATCAGGATCTTTTCTTCTAAAAGCTTCATTGTTTTGCCTTTCATGTTGAGGTTTATACCCATTTCATTTTAACTTTTGTGTATGGTATTATATAGGAATCATTTTCTTTTCCATGTGGTTAGCTAAGTGATCGAACACCACTTACTGAAAAGAATATTGAAAAGATAACCTTCTCCCGCCACCAAAGAATTGCAGTGGTATTTTTCTGTGAGTCTGTTCTAGACTCTTCTTTTGTTTCCATTATTTTAATTGACTATCCATGTGCCTAAAGCACATTGTCTTATTTAATATGCTCTGTGGTAAGTGTTGAAATCTTTTCATCTAAATCATCAATTTTTTCTTCTGCAAGATTGATTTGGTCGTTCTAGATTCTTTGCATTACCATATGAATTTTTAAATCAGCTTGTCAATTTCCACAAACAAAAGTCTACTGAGATTTGACTGAGATCGTATGGAATCTATAGATCAATTTGGATAGAACTGACATTTAATCAATATTCAGTCTTCTAGTTCATGAAAGTGGCTTATCTGTCTATTGATTTAGGCCTGCTTTAAATTACTCATTGATGTTTTATTTTCAGAATTAATTTCTGAATGTTTGATTTTTTTACCTATTAAAAATAATATTTAAAAGATTTTATATTCTGATCTTCATTGTTAATATTATATAGAAATACAATTGATTTTTGCATATTGACCTTACATCCAGTAACCTTCCTAAATCCACATATGAATTTAAATAAGTTGTGGGTATAGTGGGGGATAGTTTGGATTGTCTCCATACACACTCATGTGCAAAATAATGACAATTTTATTACTTCCTTTCAAAACTTTATGCCTTTTATTTCTTCTTGGCACCCATGAATTTTTTGTAGTGTGCATCAAGAAATTCTAAAACATAGAAGGGTTTCTTCTCTCTTTTTATTATTACTGTCTTTGTTGCACTCTTTTTGGGAAAAAAAGTTGTATGCCATTAGTTCTTAGGAATTTATTAAGCCCTGCTTTGTGGTCTAGTATATGATGAATTTTGGCGCATGCTCCGTGCTATTTGTTCCCAGATTCATGCAATCCAGCTGTGGAAGAAGATGCACCATATATTGGCTGTTTATTCAAGGCATGTGCCATATCCTGTAAGAGAGTGTCCTAACCTTGAGGGTGTTTTGGCCAAAACTGTGTCTTCAGTAAGCTTTTCTGCTTTGCTAGCAATCCAGTGGCTAAATTGGAAATGGGGCACATAGCAAGATCAATGAATTACAGCAGTGTAAATTCATCATCATACCTTCTTTGCTGTGAAGTGTGTCTCCATACTAGGACTCAGTGGTCAGGGTCCCACTAGTTTCTCCGTAAGTTTCCCTATTTTAATGTAACAGGCTTCATGGTTTTGACGGTTTAACTGGTGCTGCAGCTGTTTTAGGCAGACTCTAAGCTTGGTCCTCAGATGCATCTTTTTCAACTGTAGGAAATAAGATGCTCTTTCAAGCTGCTATCAAGATTTTCTGACATAGCCTGAGTTCTGATTCAGTTACTTCACTTCTCGTTTTCCTTACTTCTGCCCTCTAGGCAGATCAGAATAACCTAGAGGACACATAATCCCTCCAACCATCATTGTCGCAGAAATCAAGTTCCGCAGCTACGTGACCCCGCAGCATTTCTCCCTTCCGTGTCATCATCAGAGATAGTTTGAGTAATCGTGATACTATTGTTCGTCAAGGATTACCCACAGCCCCATTTCTCCTGTGCTCTTTAAATATTGCAGACAGTTCTAATCTGATGCCATTTTAAAGATTCTGATTTGTTTTCTGGGTTATACTACCAATGACCATGCCAATCAGAGTCTCAGCAGGAAATAGACAGTGCATTGAAACTGGATAATTTTGAAAGCGTTTTACAAAAAGACAGTTTATAAAAGCACAGACAGAGTAAGGCAAACCACAAAGAATAGTGCAATATTCCGGTACTATGAACAGTAGTATTAATGAAGAGGCAAGGAGAGGGGGCAGTCACCAGAATCTAGTTTAAAAAATTACCTGATAGGAAAATAAGGACTTTGAGCAAGAGATGCCACCCATGGCAGCTCTGAAGGGAGGTTTACATTGTTGAGTTGCTAAGACGTACCCAACTCTTTTGCAACCCAATGGACTATAGCCTGCCAGGCTCCTCTGTCCTTGGGATTGTCCAGGCTAGAACACTGGAGTGGGTTGCCATTTCCTTCTCTAAGGGATCTTCCTGACCCAGGGATTGAAACTCCATCTCCTGCATCTCCTGCATTGGCAGGTGGATTCAGACACTCAGTGCTTAAAACTGATGCTCAGGATGCATTCTTCCTGGGCCTGAGAAGAACCAAGCCCACTGGTCTTGAGAATACAAGCAAGTGCTTTTTACAGCAGAAAAGATACAAACAGTGAATAAGTATGAAAAGATGGTCAACCTCACCATTGATCAAAGAGACACAAATGAAATGACAATTTGCCTTTTATAAATAGAGCTAGCAAAGAGTAAAATGATAAAACGGACAAGGGCTTAATTTTCAAAATATATAAATAGCTCACACAACTCTATAACAACAACAACAACAGCAAAAAACTCAAGCAACCCAATCGGAAAAAAAAAAAAAAATGGACAGAATACCTAAACAGCCTTTTTCCAAAGGAGACATATAGGTGGCCAACAGGTACATAAAAAGATAGTCAGCATCATTAATTAATAGAGAAATGCTAATCGAAACTTCAATGAGGTATCACCTCATACTGGTCAGAATGGCCATCATCAAAAAATCTGCAAATAATAAATGCTGGAGAGGGTATGGAGAAAAGGGAACCTTCCTATGCTGTTTGTGAAAATGTAAATTTGTGCAGCCACTGTGGAAAACAGTCTGGAAATTCCTTTAATCCTTTAAGAAAGTTACCATTGATCTGGCAGTCCTACTCCTGGGCATATTCCCTGAAAAGCTGAAAACTATAATTTGGAAAGATGTATTCATGTCAGTGTCCATAGCAGCACTATTTACAATAACCAAGACATGGAAGCAATCCAAATGTCCATTGACAGATGAATGGGTAAAGAAGATATGGAACATATGTACAACGGAATATTACTCAGCCACAAAAAGAATGAAATAATGCCATTTGTATATAGCACCATGGATGGACCTAGAGATTATCATACGAAGTGAAGTAAGTCAGAAAGAGAAAGACAAATATTATATAATACGAACCTATACTGGAATCTAAAAAATAATATAAATGAACTTATTTACAAAACAGAAATAAATTCACAAAGGAAAAACAATTTATGTTTACCAAGGAGGAAGCAGGGAGGGGTAAATTAGGAGTATGGGATTAACAGGTATATACTCCTATATGTAAAATATATAATATAACTAACAAGGACCAACTATATAGCATAGGGAACTATACTCAATATATTGTAATAATCTAGAATGGAAAAGAATCTGAATCTGAGTGGAAAAGAATCCAGTTGCTTCAGTTGTGACTCCTGGCGACCCTGTGGACTGCAGCCTGCCAGGCTCCTCTGTCCACGGGATTCACCAGGCAAGAATACTGGAGTGGGTTGCCATGCCTTCCTTCAGGGGATCTTCCCAACCCAGGGATTGAAACCACATCTCCTGCATTGCAGGCGGATTCTTTACTGCTGAGCCACAGGGCTGAATCACTTTGCCGTATTTGAAATTAACACAGTATTGTAAATCAACTATAATTCAATTTTATTTTTAAGTTGGTAATTTCCAGCGTCAATGAGAATGTGGAGAGAAGGGCCTCCTTGTGCAGTCTTGGTGGGAATGTAATCTGGTACAAGTTTTCTGAAGGGCAGTTTGGTAATGGGTATCATGTAGTACGATGTGAATATGCTTGGGTAAAGCAATTCTGCACACTGTACAAGAGCGTAGAGCAGGGCAACACAGTCCTGCCTAAGCCTCTTGTACTCTTCTTGCTGTGTGTTCCAGGATTGCAGGATCCTGTGTGCTGTTTTACTGATGCTATTTCTCAGGATTATTTTTATATAGCTGGTAAACTCAAGGAATAAATTAATATCTTCTAGCTCAAGAGCAGTCTCCTTTAGTGCTCGCTATAAAAGCAGTGGATTTTCCAAGCTCAGTGTTCCTCAGCTGCCACACAGATCCACTGTGTGCATCGCATCTGTCTGGCCCATTTTTTTGTATCACCTCCATGGGTGATACATCCCTACTGTATACCGAATAATATTTTAACAGGCTTTTTTCTGTCTAGGAATGTAACACACTCTAGAAACCATCTAAATGTAGCAAAGGTTTCCTTCTGCACCCCTTTCCATATGTTCCCTCCTAACCTCATTAAGAAAAGAAAACAGGGGCTTCCCTGGGGCTGTAGTAGTTAAGAATCTGCCTGCCAATGCAGGGGACACAGGCTTGATCCCTGGGCCAGGAAGATCCAATGTGCCTCTAAGCAACTAAGGCCACGTGCCACAATTATTGAGCCTGCTTTCTGGAGCCTGCGAGCCACAGCTACTGAGCCACTCACACCACAACTCCTGAAGCCTGCCTGCCACAGAGCCTCCACCACAATGAGAAGGCCATGCACCGCCATAAAGAACAGCACCTGCTTGCCACACCTAGAGAAAGCCCTTAATGCTGCAACAAAGACCCAGCACAGCTAAAAATAAATGTCTTTTAAAAAACAAAGAAAGAGAGAAAACAGATGTGAAAATATGCCTCCTAGAGCCTAAAGGAAGAAGGAACCATTTAGAGAGAGGGTAATGACACTGAAATTACTCTGGGCATTCCTGTCCATGTGCTCGGGAAGGGCTTTGTGACTGAAGCACAGAGGCTTCTGGAAAACATGACTAAGACACAGCTAAGTGGATCCGTGGCCTAGGGCTGGGTGTGGGGACCTCTTCCTCTTACCCCTACAACCAAGGTCTCTGCTTGGGGAAAAGAGAAGTAAGGGTGGGATTCAGGTGAAATGGGTGGAAATAGCTAGGCTGAGGCAGAGTCTGATGGAAGGGCGATGGTGAGAGAGGGAAGGAAAAGAAGATAACTGATAAAAGGTCAGAGAGAGAGTATTCATTCAGCTGGATGAGGGGTGTGTGTGTGCGTGTAAGTCAGTAAGAGTCACATGTGCACTTGCTCCAAGGACAGACTTTAGAGTAATTTGTTTCAATGTAATCAGACCACATCCATTTTGCTTACTTTTGTTTACCTTCCTGTTTACTTTTTGCCAAAACATTTTTAAAAGATTTAAAGGATTAAGAGTTCAGAATCTGGTGTTGAACAGGCAAGGTTTCAATAAAATGGCTTTGCCACTAGTTAGCTGTGTAAGCTTAGTTCAGTTCAGTTCAGTTCAGTTGCTCAGTCGTGTCTGACTCTGCGACCCCACGAATTGCAGCACACCAGGCGTCCCTGTCCATCACCAACTCCCAGAGTTCACTCAGACTCACGTCCATCGAGTCAGTGATGCCATCCAGCCATCTCATCTTCTGTCGTCCCCTTCTCCTCCTGCCCCCAATCCCTCCCAGCATCAGAGTCTTTTCCAATGAGTCAACTCTTCACATGAGGTGGCCAAAGTACTGGAGTTTCAGCTTCAGCATCATTCCTTCCAAAGAAATCCCAGGGCTAATCTCCTTTAGAATGGACTGGTTGGATCTCCTTGCAGTCCAAGGGACTCTCAAGAGTGTTCTCCAACACAACAGTTCAAAAGCATCAATTCTTCAGTGTTCAGCTTTCATCACAGTCCAACTCTCACATCCATACAGGACCACTGGAAAAACCATAGCCTTGACTAGGCAGACCTTTGTTGGCAAAGTAATGTCTCTGCTTTTGAATATGCTATCTAGGTTGGTCATAACTTTCCTTCCAAGGAGTAAGCATCTTTTAATTTCATGGCTGCAGTCACCATCTGCAGTGATTTTGGAGCCCAAAAAATAAAGTCTGATACCGTTTCCACTGTTTCCCCATCTATTTCCCATGAAGGGATGGGACTGGATACATGATCTTCATTTTCTGAATGTTGAGCTTTAAGCCAACTTACCACACAATTGCACTCATCTCACACACTAGTAATGTAATGCTCAAAATTCTCCAAGCCAGGGTTCAGCAGTACGTGAACCGTGAACTTCCAGATATTCAAGCTGGTTTTTAAAA
>SJYX01023107.1:329116-345736 GCA_006410675.1 Oreotragus oreotragus
CCAGCGTTTCTCATGATGTACTCTGCATATAAATTAAATAAGCAGGGTGGCAATGTACAGTCTTGACGTATTCCTTTTCCTATTTGGAACCAGTCTGTTGTTCCATGTCCAGTTCTAACTGTTGCTTCCTGGCCTGCAAACAGATTTCTCAAGAGGCAGGTTAGGTGATCTGGTATTCCCATCTTTTTCAGAATTTTCCACAGTTTATTGTGATCCACACAGTCAAAGGCTTTGGCATAGTCAATAAAGCAGAAATAGATGTTTTTCTGGAACTCTCTTGCCTTTTCCATGATCCAGCGGATGTTGGCAATTTGATCTCTGGTTCCTCTGCCTTTTCTAAAACCAGCTTGAACATAAGGGAGTTCACGGTTCATGCATTGCTGAAGCCTGGCTTGGAGAATTTTGGGCATTACTTTACTAGCGTGTGAGATGACTGCAATTGTGTGGTTGTTTGAGCATTCTTTGGCATTGCCTTTCTTTGGGATTGGAATGTAAACTGACCTTTTCCAGTCCTATGGCCACTGCTGAATTTTCCAAATTTGCTGGCATATTGAGTCAAGCACTTTCACAGCATCATCTTTAGCTCTAGTGATTTTCTGGTGGAGTCTTTAGGATTTTCTTTATAAAGGATCATGTCATCTGCAAACCATGAGAGTTTTAGTATTTCTTTCCAATTTGGATTCCTTTTATTTCTTTTTCTGATCTGATTGTTGTGGCCAAAACTTGCAAAATTATGTTGAATATTAATGGTGAGAGTGAGCACCCTTGTCTTGTTGCTGAATTTAGGAAAAATGCTTTCAATTTTTCACCATTGAGGATAATGTTTGCTTGTGTTTGTCATGTATAGCTTTTATTATGTTGAGGTATGCTATTTCTATTCCTGCTCTCTGGAGGTTTTTTTTTTTTTTTTTTTTAAATCATAAACGGATGTTGAATTTTCTCAAAGGTTTTCTCTGCATCTATTGAGATAATCATATGGCTTTTATTTTTCAATTTGTTAATGTGTTATATTACATTGATTGATTTGTGGGTATTGAAGAATCCTTGCATCACTAGGATAAAGCCCACTTGGTCGTGGTGTATGATCTTTTTAAAGTTGTGTTGGATTTTGATTGCTAGAATTTTGTTAAGGGATTTTTCATATAGGTTCATCAGTGATATTGGTCTGCAGTTTTCTTTTTTGGGGGCATCTTTGTCAGGTTTTTGTATTAGGATGATGATGGCCTCATAGAATGAGATTCGAAGTTTACCTTCCTCTGCAATTTTCTGGAAGAGTTTGAGTAGGATAGGTGTTAGCTTTTCTCTAAATTTTTGGTAGAATTCAGCTGTGAAACCGTCTGGAACTGGGCTTTTGTGTGCTGAAAGATTTCTGGTTACAGTTTCAATTTCTATGCTCATGATGGGTCTGTTAAGATTTTCTATTTCCTCCTGGTTCAGTTTGGAGAATTGTACTTTTCTAAGAACTTGTCCATTTATTCCACATTGTCCATTTTATTGGTATATCATTACTGATAGTAGTTTCTTATGATCCTTTGTATTTCTGTGTTGTCTGTTGTAATCTCTCCATTTTAATTTCTAATTTTATTGATTTGATTTTTCTCCCTTTGTTTCTTGAGTCTAGGTAATTGTTTGTCACTTGTATTTATCCTTTCAAAGAACTAGCTTTTGGTTCTGTTGATTTTTGTTATGGTCTCCTTTGTTTCTTTTGCATTTATATCTGCCCTAATTTTTAAGATTTCTTCCCTTTTACTAACCCTCAGGGTCTTCATTTTCTTTTCTAGTTGCTTTAGGTGTAGAGTTAGGTTATTTATTTGACTTATTTTTCTTGTTTCTTGAGGTATGCCTGTATTGCTATAAACCTTCCCCTTAGCACTGCTTTTGCAGTGTCCCACATGTTTTGGATTGTTGTGATTTCATTTTCATTCGTTTCTGTGCATATTTTGATTTCTTTTGTGATTTGTTGGTTATTCAGTAGTGTGTTGTTCAGCCTCCATTTGTGGGAATTTTTAATAGTTTTTCTGTTGTAATTGAGATCTAATCTTACTGCATTGTGGTCAGAAAAAATGCTTGGAATGATTTCAACTTTTTTTAAATTTACCAAGGCTAGATTTATGGCCCAGGATGTGATCCATCCTGGGGAAGCTTCCGTGTGTGCTTGAGAAAAAGGTGAAATTCATTGTTTTGGGGTGAAATGTCCTATAGATATCAATTAGATCTAACTGGTCTATTGTATCACTTAAAGCTTCTGTTTCTTTGTTAAGTTTCTGTTTAGTTGATCTATCCATAAGTGTGAGTGACATGCTAAAGTCTCCGACTATTATTGTATTATTGTTAGTTTCCCCTTTCTTACTTGTTGGCATTTGTTTTACATATTGTGTTGCTCCTATGTTGGGTGCATATATATTTATAATTGTTATATCTTCTTCTAGGATTGATCCTTGATCATTATATAGTGTCATTGTTTGTCTCTTTTCACAGCCTTTGTTTTAAAATCTATTATATCTGATATGAGTATTACTACTCCTGCTTTTTTTGGTCTCTATTTGTGTGGAATATCTTTTTCCGGCCCTTTACTTTCAGTCGGTATATGTCCCTTGTTTTCAGATGGGTCTCTTGTAGGCAACATATATATGGGTCTTGTTTTTGTATCCATTCAGCCAGTCTTTGTCTTTTGGTTGGGGCATTCAATCAATTTATGTTTAAGATAATCATTGATAAGTATGCTCCTCCCTATTTAATATATTGTTTTGGGTTCGAGTTTACACATCCTTTCTGTGTTTCCTGTTTAGAGAAGATCTTTAGCATTTGTTGAAGAGCTCGTTTGGTGGTGATGAATTCTCTCTGCTTTTGCTTGTCTGTAAAGCTTTTGGTTTCTCCTTCATATTAGAATGAGATCCTTGCTGGGTACAGCAATCTGGGCTGTCGGTTATTTTCTTTCATCACTTTAAGGATGTCTTGCCATTCCCTCCTGGCCTGCAGAGATTATTTTTAAAAATCAGCTGTTATTTTTATGGGAATCCCCTTGTGTGGTGTTGTTTTTCCCTTGCTGCTTTTAATATTTGTTCTTTGTGTTTGATTTTGTTAATTTTATTAATAGGTGTCTTGAGGTGTTTTTCCTTGGGTTTACCGTGTTTGGGACTTTCTGGGTTTCTTGGACTTGGGTGATTATTTCCTTCCCCATTTTAGGAAAGGTTTCTACTATTATCTCCTCAAGTGATTTCTCATGGTCTTTCTTTTTGTCTTCTTCTTCTGGGAGTCCTATGATTTGAATGTTGAGCTGTTTAACATTGTCCCAGAGGTCTCTGAGGATTCTGGGTTTCTTGGACTTGGGTGATTATTTCCTTCCCCATTTTAGGAAAGGTTTCTACTATTATCTCCTCAAGTGATTTCTCATGGTCTTTCTTTTTGTCTTCTTCTTCTGGGAGTCCTATGATTTGAATGTTGAGCTGTTTAACATTGTCCCAGAGGTCTCTGAGGATTTCCTCATTTCTTTTAATTCATTTTTCTTTTTTCCTCTCTGTTTCATTTATTTCTACCATTCTATCTTCTGCCTCACTAATCCTATTTTCTGCCTCCATTATTCTACTCTTGGTTCCCTTCAGAGTGTTTTTGGTCTCATTTATTGCATTATTCATTATATATTGACTCTTTTTTATTTCTTTTAAGTCCTTGTTAAACCTTTCTTGCATCTTCTCAATCCTTGTTTCCAGGCTATTTATCTGTAACTCTATTTTGTTTTCAAGATTTTGGATCATTTTCACTATTATTGTTTGGAAATCTTTATCAGGTAGATTCCCTATCTCTTCCTGTTTGTTTGGTTTGGTGGGCATTTATACTGACTAGGGTAGAATGCTATTGTATTTGAATATCTTGTTGTGAGGCAAATTTGTGCCTTTAAGTGGAAGCATCAAATAGAAACTATCATTAATACATATAAACATGAAACTCACTAAAAGGATCTTGAATATCTAGATTAGAGACAATATATTTTCTCTGGGCATGGCTTATGTTATCTAAGAAGAGGGCTTAGAGTAAGAAAAGGAAAAGACTTTTTGTAATTCATGATTCATTTCTATGACAAGAGATATTTTTATCAGAGTTCAACCCTGTCCTGGGACCAGAAAACAATCCCCACCCTGTCATGAGGTTGTATATTTGATACAAATGCACAAGAATGAGGAATTTTGAAGAACTTGGAATTTTACATAACTCAAAGGTATAAATTATCATCTGTATTATAATTCCTTGACATTTTCATGGAACATTCAGTAAGTCTCCTAGTAAGGAATGTAATTATAGAAATTAGGGACAGTATTGTGCCCTTAAAGTGAGAACCACAGTGATGGTAGAAGGGTCAGTCACCAGAGAAAGGCAAGTCTGCTCAAGAAGCAATGATTTCATCAAGGCCTCTAGCTACAAATAAGGACAGAAGAGCTACATTGAAATTATTAGTTTGGTTTTCTTCTTTTCTACTATTTATGAGAACTTAGATTTTTTTCAGAATTGGAAAACTTCAATGCAACATTTAATTATGTGTGGTATCTAAGTAAATTTATCATTTTTTTCCCCACTAGCAATATATTTAATTGGTGGCTCAGATGGTAAAGAATCTTCTTGCAATGAGGGAGACCTGGGTTCAGTTCCCAGGTTGGGAAAATCCCTGAAAGAGGGCATGGCAACTCACTCCAGTATTCTTTCTTGGAGAATCCCCATGGGCAGAGGAGGCTGGTGAGGTACAGACTATGGGGTTGCAAAGAGTTAGATAGGATTGAGTAACTAAGCACAACACAGCAAATTATGTTTAATTACTTAGAAATACAAAGGGATCCCAGATTCTTGGAAAAGTTTATCTGCCTGAAGACTGTCATAAGCACTAGACTCCCATGTGCCCACAGTAAGAAAAGCTTTCTGATCCTCAGGACTTGCTAGCAGTCTGTTCACTTCTGGTAAGATATCTGACACTTCTCCCTACAACACTCAAATTATTTCCCTTAATATCTTCAGTGATTAATACAGGACTAATGCAGAGTACATCATGAGAAATGTTAGACTGGAAGAAACACAAGCTGGAATCAAGATTGCCGGGAGAAAGATCAATAACCTCAGATATGCAGATGACATCACCTTTATGGCAAAAAGTGAAGAGGAATTATAAAGCCTCTTGATGAAAGTNTGTATGCAGGTCAGGAAGCAACAGTTAGAACTGGACATGGAACAACAGACTGGTTCCAAATAGGAAAAGGAGTAAGTACGTCAAGGCTGTATATTGTCACCCTGCTTATTTAACTTATACGCAGAGTACATCATGAGAAACACTGGGCTGGAAGAAGCACAAGCTGGAATCAAGATTGCCGGGAGAAATATCAATAACCTCAGATATGCAGATGATACCACCCTTATGGCAGAAAGTGAAGAAGAGCTAAAAAGCAGTACACATAAAAACTGCTGCTGCTGAGTCGCTTCAGTCGTGTCTGACTCTGTGCGACCCCATAGATGGCAGCCCATCAGGCTCCCCCATCCCTGGGATTCTCCAGGCAAGAACACTGGAGTGGGTTGCCATTTCCTTCTCCAGTGCATGAAAGTGAAAAGTGAAAATGAAGTCGCTCAGTCGTGTCTGACTTCCAGCGACCGCATGGACTGCAGCCCACCAGGCTCCTCCGTCCATGGGATTTTCCAGGCAAGAGTACTGGAGTGGGGTGCCATTGTCTTCACATAAGAGCATGCTTATATAAATTGTAAATATAATTACTTTAAAATTAATTTATCAAAGATATGCAAGAAAATAATCTTCATTAATCCATTATCTCCTTTCTCTTTTCATTTCTTCCTCTACAAAAATAGCATTACCCGGTTAAAGTCCCCACATTCCAATGATATTTGGTTATTTCTTAAAAAATCATCTCCTTTCTTAAATCTAAAATATTTCCATGCCAATAAATTCAAAAAAATAGGGTGGTCACAAAGAAGGAACCCCAGAGTCTTTTGCACTTTGAAGCATTCATTCTTTAGGCTACACTTTTGAGGGTAGGAGGACTGCATTGAGGGGTGGCACAGGAGTTTAATCTAGTCTGTCACTTCATGGAAGCCCCTCATCCATATCCTTTGGTTTGCATCTCATACCCAAACTTCACTTGCCATTCCACCTTCTCCAAAGATTCACGGTTCTTTGTTGCAGTTCCTTGTCACAGGACCTCACACTGTAACCACAATTATCCTGAAGTTTTTATTTCCGCCCCCTGGGCTAGTCTACCTACTGTAGTGTTTATTCTTGCATTTAGTCCTTAGAGACATAATTTCTTTTATAAGTAAGTATAAAGTGGGCTTTATACTTATTTATAAAAGTATCAGTTCAGTTCAGTTCAGTCGCTCAGTTGTGTCCGACTCTTTGCGACCCCATATTCATAAAAGTATATCTATAAAAACCATTATTATGTGTGGACTTAGGGAAAACATAATATTATATAATAGCACGTACAGACAATATAGGCCAGAGTGACATAAAAATAATATATTATCTTTTATTCCTGTGTAGTATGAAAGCTCATGTGAGATTATTATCTAGACCCTAACCTTTTCTCTTTCATCTTCACCTTTGTCTCACTATCGTATTCTTCCCCCCTCCCCCCAGCCTTGTCCTGTCTCTGAAGCGAATCTTCAAACCAAGTATATACATATGTATACCACTCCCTAACTCAGAAACTGCATCCCTGCATGTTTTAAAAGACATTTAAAAACTTCTTATTGGGAACCCTCCTATGCTGTTGATGGGAATAAAAATTGGTATGGCCACTATGGAGAACAGTATGGTTGATCCTTAAACTAAAAACAGAGCTACCCTATGACCCTGCAACCCCACTCCTAGACATGTATTTAGAGAAAGAAATGCATGGTCCAAAAGGATGCAGGCACCCCAGTGTTCATTGCACACTGTTTACAATAGCCAAGGTGTGGATGCAGCCTAAATGTCCATCAACAGAGAGTGGATAAAGAAGACGTGGTATATATATATACACACAATGGGGTATTGTATGTATATATACAATTGTATATATATATATATATGGCATATATAATATATTGTATATGTATATACAATGGGATATTACTCAGCCATTAAAAAGAATAAAATAATGCCTTTTGCAGCAACATAGATGGTCCCAGAGATTATCACACTGAGTGAAGTAACTGAGATAGAAAAGGAGAAATATTGTATGACATCCCTTATATGTGGAATCTAGAAAGAAATGATACAAATGAACTTACTTACAAAACAGAGACTCACAGACTCAGAAAACGAACTTATGGTTACTGAGGGGAAGGGATAGTTAGGGACTTTGGGAAAATCATGTACACACTGTTATATTTTAAATGGATAACCAACAAGGACCTACTGTATAGCACAAGGAACTCTGCTCACTGTTCTGCACCAGCCTGGATGGGAGGAGCATATGGTGAAGAATGGTTACAGGTATATGCATGGCTGAGTCCCATCGCTGTTCACCTAAACTACCACAACACTGTTAATCAGATATAACCCAATACTAAAAGTTTCAAGTTTAAAGTCTGGAGAAAATGAAAACTAAAAAAAAAAAAACAAACAACTTATTATGGTTTAACACTAGGAAAGCTCAGTGATTTCACCAACCCTCAAGATTAACTCCTTCATCACATGTAACCAGTGAGTGAGGAACCAAGAATGGGTTAATTTTCAGCACAAATAAAATCACAAGTCTTAAACTAAAGTTTACCCTATTTACCATCTGATTTAAGTAAATACCTAAAATATGAAATATAAGCACTCAGTATTCTATCTAATGTTTGTCAAATTACTGGTGGATATTTTTTCTTCTTCTTGCCTAACCAGTTGTATGGTAGGAAATTTATATATTGGGCGGATAGCCAGTGTGTGCCACCTGGGCATGGCCAACAAACATTTTCTTTTATTTCTTCATAAAGGTCAGTGTACAGTTGTCTAATCATATTTATATTCTGAAAGTGGTTATCTTGCATACATTATGTAATTCCTGGGTGCCTTTTCTTAATGGGGATCAGACTCTATATGACACAAGTCATAGAAATCTAATAAACTATCATTGGTGGTGGTGGTGGTTGGTTAGTCGCTAAGCAGTGTCCAACTCTTGCGACCCCTGGACTGTAGCCTGCCAGGCTCCTCTGTCCATGGGATTTTCCAGGCAAGAATACTGAAGTGGATTGCCATTTCCTTCTCCAGGATATCTTCCTGACCCAGGAATCGAACACGGGTCTACTGCATTGCAGGCAGATTCTTTACTGACTGAGCTATGAGGGAAAACCAAAACCTGAAAACAACAAAATGAGCCAGTAATTATCAGAGTTTTTTTTTTTTAACTTCAGTTCAGTTCAGTTCAGTCACTCAGTCGTGTCCCACTCTTTGTGACCCCATGAATCGCAGCACACCAGGCCTCTCTGTTCATCACCATCTCCTGGAGTTCACTCAGACTCACGTCCATCGAGTCCGTGATGCCATCCAGCCATCTCATCCTCGGTCGTCCCCTCCTCCTCCTGCCCCCAATCCCTCCCAGCATCAGAGTCTTTTCCAGTGAGTCAACTCTCTGCATGAGGTGGCCAAAGTACTGGAGTTTCAGCCTCAGCATCATTCCTTCCAAAGAAATCCCAGGCTGATCTCCTTCAGAATGGACTGGTTGGATCTCCTTACAGTCCAAGGGGCTCTCAAGAGTCCTCCAACACCACAGTTCAGAAGCATCAATTCTGCAGTGCTCAGCCTTCTTCACAGTCCAACTCTCACATCCATACATGACCACTGGAAAAACCATAGCCTTGACTAGACGGACCTTAGTCAGCAAAGTAATGTCTCTGCTTTTGAATATGCTATCTAGGTTGGTCATAACTTTTNAGCCCCAAAAAATAAAGTCTGACACTGTTTCCACTGTTTCCCCATCTATTTCCCATGAAGTGATGGGACCGGATGCCATGATCTTCGTTTTCTGAATGTTGAGCTTTAAACCAACTTTTTCGCTCTCCTCCTTCACTTTCATCAAGAGGCTTTTTAGCTCTTCCTCACTTTCTGCCATCAGGGTGGTGTCATCAGCATATCTGAGGTTATTGATATTTCTCCCAGCAATCTTGATTCCAGCTTATGTTTCTTCCAGTCCAGCGTTTCTCATGATGTACTCTGCATATAAGTTAAATAAGCAGGGAGACAATATACAGCCTTGACGTACTCCTTTTTCTATTTGGAACCAGTCTGTTGTTCCATATGCAGTTCTAACTGTTGCTTCCTGACCTGCATACAGATTTCTCAAGAGGCAGGTTAGGTGGTCTGGTATTCCCACCTCTTTCAGGATTTTCCACACAAGCCCCCCACCAATCCAAACGATTATTACAGTATACTTGCATGCATATTCCCTAAAACATCAAGCTGAGGCAGTAGCAAAAGTTCAGATTTCAGGCTGGGAGGCCAACATCCCAAGATATCCAGTGGTGAGACAGGTAATCTCCGATCTGTGTTTACCTGGAGCAAATATCTGGGGTATTAGGCAACAGAACTGTTCTCAACAGCACTCTCAAATCTTAAAAGTGAAAAGTGAAGTTGTGTCTGAGTCTTCGCGACCCCATGGACTGCAGCCTGCCAGGCTCTTCCATCCATGGTATTCTTCAGGCAAGAATACTGGAGTGGGTTGCCATGCCCTGCTCCAGGGGATCTTCCTGACCCAGGGATCGAACCCAGGTCTCCCGCATTAAAGGCAGATTCATTTTTTTTTATACTTAAAAAAAATTATTTTAATTGGAGGCTAATTACTTTACACTATTGTGGTGGGTTTTGCCATGGGTGTACATGTGTATACATGAGTCAACCATGGGTGTACATGTGTATACCTGAGTCAG
The DNA here is from genome assembly GCA_006410675.1 of Oreotragus oreotragus. Classification (NCBI taxonomy): domain Eukaryota; kingdom Metazoa; phylum Chordata; class Mammalia; order Artiodactyla; family Bovidae; genus Oreotragus; species Oreotragus oreotragus. Next base: position 339,002 of record SJYX01023107.1, read on the forward strand.
CCATGGGTGTACATGTGTATACCTGAGTCAGCCATGGGTGTACATGTGTTCCCAATCCTGAACCCCTCCCCCACCTCCCTCCCCATCATCCCAGTGCACCAGCCCTGAGCACCCTGTCTCATGCATCGAACCTGGACTGGTGATCTGTTTCACGTATGATAATATACATGTTTCAGTGCTCTCAAATCATCCCACCCTTGCCTTCTNCTGAGTCAGCCATGGGTGTACATGTGTTCCCAATCCTGAACCCCTCCCCCACCTCCCTCCCCATCATCCCAGTGCACCAGCCCTGAGCACCCTGTCTCATGCATCGAACCTGGACTGGTGATCTGTTTCACGTATGATAATATACATGTTTCAGTGCTCTCAAATCATCCCACCCTTGCCTTCTCCCACAGAGTCCAAAAGTCTGTTCTTTACATCTGTGTCTCTTTTGCTCTCTCGCATACAGGGTCATCATCACCGTCTTTCTAAATTCCATATATATGTGTTAGTATACTGTATTGGTGTTTTTCCTTCTGGGTTAGTTCACTCTGTATAATAGGCTCCATTTTCATCCACCTCATTAGAACTGATTCAAATGTATTCTTTAATAGCTGAGTAATATTCCATTGTGTATATGTACCACAGCTTTCTTATCCATTTGTCTGCTGATGGACATCTAGGTTGCTTCCATGTCCTGGCTATTATAAACAGTGCTGTGGTGAACACTGAGGTACACGTGTCTCTTTCAGTTCTGGTTTACTCGGTGTTTATGCCCAGCAACAGGCAGATTCTTTACCAGCTGAGTCACAGTGGGTTGCTATTCCTTTCTCCAGAGGATCTTCTCAACCCAGGGATTGAATCCAGGTCTCCCACATGGCAGGCAGATTCTTTACTGTCTGAGCCCTAAAATGTGCTTTACTATCTGTCTGTAATAAGCTGGGAAGTCTGGTAGTAAAAGCTTAAAAAAAAAAAAAGTGGGCTCTCTGAGCTCAGAGAGATCAGCAAAGAGAAAGTGAAAGTCGCTCAGTTGTATCTGACTCTTTGTGACCCCCATGGACTATATAGTCCTTGGAATCCTCCAGGCCAGAATACTGGAGTGGGTAGCCATTCCCTTCTCCCTGTTGGGATCTTCCCAACAGAAGGATTCCTAAAAGACAGCGTGTCATAAAGAATATGGTTCTGCTCATTGTAACAGGCAGCAGAGTGGTTTTGTTAACTAGACCTGAAATCGAGTATACTATGCAGAGATTTCTGGTTGTGGCTCATTCGTGGGGTCCACAGGAGTAAAACTGGTAAGCAATCTACCAAGGCCCTGTTGGTTTACACAGTCGTGGACCGCAAGCTTGGTGAAGGCTGGGAGACCTGACCTGAACTTCCCCTCCACAGCCATGGTCTTCTCCTTTCAAACCTAAGTCAGTACCCAGCACTAGAGTGTTTTGATGAAGAAGTTGACTGTCAGGATTCCCTGGGGGTCCAGTGGTTAAGAATCCTCCTTGCAACGCAGGAGACCCCAATTCGATCCCTGGTCTGGGAAGATTCCATGTGTCGTGGAGCAAGTAAGCCTGTGCTCCCCAAGGGCTGAGCCCGCATGCAGCCTGAAGGTCTCACACTAGAGCTTGTGCTCTGCCACCAGACAAGCCACCACGTGAGCAGGGTGCTCACCACAGCTAGAGATTAGCCCCCGTTCTCCACAGCCAGAGAAAGCCCGCCGGCAGCAACGAAGACCCAACACGGTCACATAAAGAACCTAAAAAAGAGAGAGCGAGAGAAGTTGAATATCCTCAAGAAAAGCCCTCTCCACGATCATATATCTTGCCTTCCTTTTAGGGACTTTGGCCATTTACCTTGGAAATCACGTACTTGGAGAAATAATTCAAATTTTGAGGATGAATGGATACTAACTAGCTTACACTAATTCTTGGGGACTCTAACCAGCGCCGTGATTCCTCAGTCAGAGAAGGGCTTTATAAGGGTCTGCTTTACCCTTAGCCCAGCTGGGCCCAAGGCACATTGTGTAGTTATTTTTTTCAGCTCCGAACTATAAGGTTAGTATAGCAACAACTGATAACATTTCCAGGTCGGCTCCTGATCTACAGAGTAAAGAAAATTATGGCAAGATCCTGCATTTGAGAGTTATTATAGTTCCTTCTCAACAGAGGAGCCTGGTAGGCTGTAGTCCATAGGATCAAAAAAGTAGGACACGACTTAGCAACTAAACCATCACCTTCTCACTATCAAAATATTAAATCAATTAATACTGAGGAAACCAGAGAATCAAAGATGATCCCCAGATTTCTAGATGAAAGGATGTGACAGTAGAATGAGACTATTGCTCAGAAACAGACTAGTACTGTTTCTGTTTAATGTGTCTAAAGCAGCAAGATAGCCCTGAAGAATTTGTTGTTTACAGTGTCATAGAGGATGGCCTTTTCAAAGGACATTCTAACTAGACTCTTCTTAATTATATGTCTCATTCAACAAGACCACCACTGAATTTTCCAAGTGTCAATGTTAAGCTAAAAGACATTGTCTTATTATTAGTTCTTCTTACCCAGTTATATAATATGATATGTAAGATGCTACGTGTTGTAAGTCTTGCCAGTTAAGCTCAATGCAGATGAATTCAAGTCCTTTGCAGTCGCTTCCTGCCCTGACCTCCCATCTGGAACTCCTCCTCTGTATTTGTCAATGTCATTTTGTTTCCAACTGAGCCATCCCTGTAAATGAAAACGATGATCATCATCTGATTAAGGGTAATCTAGTCAATATAGTTGTTGGAAAATGTTACATATATAATCCTAATATTTTCAAATGGCTAACATGAGATTGCTGCGTTAGAAAAGAAAGAGCTGGGTTCTGGTTAGTCCTTACATAGAAACAATGATCGTTTGTATTTTCTATCTGTCCATCCATCTCTTCAACCAGTATTTATTTACCACCTATTATGTGCCAAATCATGAAGCAAAGAGAAGACAGTTCTCTGCCTTGTGATGTGATATTTGTAAGGAGGAAATTATAATAATAATAAGGTTGCTTGACTTCTTTGTATTTCAAACATTAAGCATCAGAAAACACCAGAAAACAGAGGTGCTCATTGATAGATTGCCACATTTCAGTTTTCCCAGAAATGAGTGTTCTCTACTTTCTACTGCCAGGCTGTTCCAGTTTCTTTTGCATCACCAGAATGTCTCTGAACAGCTGAGCAGCTTGCCTTCAGTTAGGGAACTCTTTCCTCACACTCAGAGAAAGTCCGTCAGGTCACTCAACCAAATCTCTCCTTTTTCTCCCACAGCGTCTGCATTCTGCTGCTCTTCCTGTCCAGTGTCTTCTCATCTCCTCCGGTCCTGCCTCACACCCTCTTCCATCCTGCACCATCCGAACAGGTGCCCGTCAGTCATCACACACTTTTATTTCCGGTCACCACCATCTTTTATCTCAGTTGCTATAATCGTCTTTCAATTGGTCTCCTTGTTGCAATATTTTCACCACTCTAACACAGTCTTTCTATGGCAGCCAGAACGCTCTTTTGACAATACAACTTTAATTAGCTTCTTTCAAGCTTAAGATTTTTCTGCACTGCCTGGGGAAAAGTCCAAATCTATTAACATGACTTTCCAAAAGTTTTGTAATGCATTAACTAACCACTTTTTCCCTCATCTTTCTTTTGTTGTTTTGTTCCCTTGAGCTAAGTTTTTTGCTTAAGTTTTTCAGCTGCGCTACTGTAAATCACAGATGAAAAAGAAAGGAAAGCTCGTGCTTGGGTATAAATATTAGAAGGGGAGCGGCGCCCCCTAGCGGTCAATACGGTGTTGATGTGGCCTAGAGGGTAAGAGGGGAATCTGAAAACCTGAGTTTACTCTGAAGGCCACTGGCTCATTTGCAAGCGGAGCTTCCTCCTCTATTGCTTCCTGCATCTTGGAGAATGCAGGTTTGTTGGTCCCAAGGAATGTGGTGTATTTGTTACTGTCTTCAACTTCAGTTTTTTAATATACAAAGATATTTTCAAATGCATGTTTAAAATATTGCCCCATAACCTGATCATAACCTGAAATCCTAACTCTACAGTGTTGAGAGGTTACTTTGTAGAGGGAAAAACATGATCTGACTACAGCTTTCCAGTGAGCTACAATACAGTGGAGTAGATTCCTGGCTTCCAAAGATTCTGTGTTTTCTATTCAATGACTGGTGAGAGACTAGTGGCTTTGAATCTGTTCTTTTCTTGAGACATAAGTGTGATTTAAATGATTGGCCAACATGATGGGCTTCCTTGTGGTTTTGTTCTTTAATCACTATCAAGCAGGCAGTCGTTCTCAGCGAGAGTCTAAAGAAGTTACATCAGTTTTTAAATTTCAAATGCATTGCCTCGTGTGGAAAACTTACATGCCTTAATAGTGCTCACAGATGTGGGTATTCACAAGAGTCTGAACAGGTACCCTTTCTCTATGTCTGTCTCTTCAAGTGGATTAAGGAACTGTGAAGAATAATGAATTGCTGTGCCCATTTGACTTTCTCTTAAATATCAGAGATACCAGCTAAGTCTTTGAAAGTGAAAGTGTTAGTCACTCATTTGTGTCCAGCTCTTTGTGACCCCATGGACTGTAGCCCACCAAGATTGTCTGTCCATGGGATTCTCCAGGCAAGAATACTGGAGTGGGTTGCCATGCCCTCCTCCAGGGATCTTTACGACCCAGGAACTGAACCCCAGGCAGGTCTCCTGTGTTGTGGGAAGATTCTTCACCTTCTGAGCCACCAGGGAAGCCCCAGCCAAATCTTTACTAGGAAGCAATCTGTAGGAGTTGGGCAAAAATATAGGTGTCCCTCGCTTTCTGAATTCTTGCCTTCTGAAGATTTCAAACAGTTTTACTCCAAATTCACTCTAAATCAAAACGCACTGTAGTAAATCTACGTGCATTTGCCAGACATAATACAGTATATATGTTATGTACACTTCTGGACGCAGAGGACACAGAACACTGTGGCCCTAGCTCAGACTATTTTCAGAGAAGCTGAATCCTTGATCTCCTTGCTGACATGGGTTGTACGTTGTCGATGTCATCTTCATATTATTAAGGGCTATAACTCGAATGTTTGTGTCCCCTCCCCCTCCCAAAATTCTTATTTTGACATCCTAATCCTGGGTTTGTGACACTGTACAGGAGACAGGGATCAAGACCATCCCCATGGAAAAGAAATGCAAAAAAGCAAAATGGCTGTCTGGGGAGGCCCTACAAATAGCTATGAAAAGAAGAGAAGTGAAAAGTAAAGGAGAAAAGGAAAGATATAAGCATCTGAATGCAGAGTTCCAAAGAATAGCAAGAAGAGATAAGAAAGCCTTCAGCGATCAATGCAAAGAAATAGAGGAAAACAACAGAATGGGAAAGACTAGAAGTCTCTTCAAGAAAATTAGAGATACCAAGGGAACATTTCATGCAAAGATGGGCTTGATAAAGGACAGAAAATGTATGGACCTAACAGAAGCAGAAGATATCGAGAAGAGGTGGCAAGAATACACAGAAGAACTGTACAGAAAAGATCTTCATGACTAAGATAATCACGATGGTGTGATCACTCACCTAGAGCCAGACATCCTGGAATGTGAAGTCCAGTGGGCCTTAGAAAGCATCACTAAGAACAAAGCTAGCGGAGGTGATGGAATTCCAGTTGAGCTATTTCAAATCCTGAAAGATGATGCTGTGAAAGTGCTGCACTCGATATGCCAGCAAATTTGGAAAACTTAGCAGTGGCCACAGGACTGGAAAAGGTCAGTTTTCACTCCAATCTCAAATAAAGGCAATGCCAAAGAATGCTCAAACTACCGCACAATTGCACTCATCTCACATGCTAGTAAAGTAATGCTCAAAATTCTCCAAGCCAGGCTTCAGCAATATGTGAACCATGAACTTCCAGATGTTCAAGCTGGTTTTAGACAAGGCAGAGGAACCAGAGATCAAATTGCCAACATCTGCTGGATCATTGAAAAAGCAAGAGAGTTCCAGAAAAACACCTATTTCTGTTTTATTGACTATGCTAAAGCCTTTGACTGTGTGGATCACAATAAATTATGGAAAAATTCTGAAAGAGATAGAATACCAGACCACCTGACCTGCCTCCTGAGAAACCTGTATGCAGGTCAAGAAGCAACAGTCAGAACTGGACATGGAACAAAAGACTGGTTCCAAATAGGAAAAAGAGTACGTCAAGTATATTGTCACCCTGCTTGTTTAACCTCTATGCAGAGTACATCATGAGAAACTCTGGGCTGGAAGAAACACAAGCTGGAATCAAGATTGCTGGGAGAAATATCAATAACCTCAGATATGCAGATGACACCACCCTAATGGCAGAAAGTGAAAAGGAACTAAAAAGCCTCTTGATGAAAGTGAAAGAGGAGGGTGAAAAAGTTGGCTTAAAGCTCAACATTCAGAAAACGAAGATCATGGCATCTGGTTCCATCACTTGATGGGAAATAGATGGGGAAACAGTAGAAACAGTGTCAGACTTTATTTTTCTGAGCTCCAAAATCACTGCAGATGGTGACTGCAGTCATGAAAGTAAAAGACGCTTACTCCTTGTGTTGGGACCTAACAAACACCATGACAGGCTTCAGGGACTAAGGTAGACCTCACGGGAAAAGCTGAGTCATTGCCCAGTGAGGTCATCCCCATGGATGCCAGGACTTGTCCAATCAGCATACTCCCCATAGCCTGGTTTGAGCCTATCAGGACGTAAAAGACATCCCCCAAGGAAGCC
>SJYX01023107.1:348032-380310 GCA_006410675.1 Oreotragus oreotragus
TGGAAAAGACCCTGATTCTGGGAGGGATTGGGGCAGGAGGAGAAGGAGATGACAGAGGATAAGATGGCTGGATGGCATCACCGACTCGATGGACGTGAGTTTGGGTGAACTCCGGGAGATGGTGATGGACAGGGAGGCCTGGTGTGCTGCAATTCATGGAGTCCCAAAGAGTCGGACATGACTGAGCAACTGAACTGAAGTGAACTGAACCCTTGAAAAGTGATGATTCTGGAAGGTGGGAAGTAATTAGGTCATGAGGGTGGAGCCCTCATGAATGGGATTCAGTGCTCTACCCCTTTGGAGATCTACCACAGGAATCTGCAGAGAGCTCCACAGCTCCTTCCCTCTTGTGAGGACATGGTGAGCAGACACTGGCTGTGAGCCAGGAAGAGTGTTCCTCTAGGTGGCCAGGCTGGCACCTTGATCTTGGACTTCCCAGCCTCCAGGACTGTAACAAATTTCTGATATTTATAAGCTGCCTGGTCCGTGGTATTGTATTATAGAAGTCCAAGTGCACTAACATTAAATAAAATTATGTCAACCTTACCAGTTAGTTGCTATCAACATTTTGCAGAAGTGACTAAATTAAAGCAAAAAAATCACAGATGCTGGCAAATATACATATTGCTAAGTATTGATACATGCATTTATGTAACTCTAATCTTATGTGTGCATGGCTGTAGTTACATAGGGACAATGCTGAAGAACTTAAAGGAAACTTTTGCTCAACGTAAAGCTCAGAAGAAGAGGAAGAAGAATACACAATGCTAGAGGTTTAATAGATATTTTAGGTCATGCACAGGAAATGATTGGCCATATAAATGTGATGATAGCATGAGCAGAAGTCTTACATTCAGGGATGGATTTCCATGCATAGCAATCTTATCATTGGGAGCCACATAATTGCAGTATTCAGTTCAGTTCCATCACTCACTCGTATCCGACTCTTTCGGATTCCATGGACTATATAGCACACCAGGCTTCCCTGTCCATCACCGACTCCTGGACCCTACACAAACTTATGTCCATCACGTCAGTGATGCCATCCAACCATCTCATCCCCTGTCGTCCCCTTCTCCTCCTGCCTTCACTCTTTCCCCTCATCTGGGTATTTCCAATGAGTTGGTTCTTTGCATCAGGTGGCCAAAGTATTGAAGTTTCAGCTTCAGCATCAGTCTTCCCAATGAATATTCAGGACTGATTTCCTTTAGGATGGAGTGGTTGGCTCTCCTTGCAGTCCAAGGGATTCTCAAGACTCTTCTCAAAAAAAAAAAAAAGACTCTTCTCCAACACCACAGTTCAAAAGCATCAATTCTTCAGCATTCAGCCTTCTTTATGGTCCAACTCTCACATCCATACATGACTATTGGAAAAACCATAGCTTTGACTAGACTTTGTTGGCAAAGTAATGTCCCTGCTTTCTAATACAGTCTAGGTTGGTCATAGTTTTTCTTCCAAGGAGCAAGTGTCTTTTAATTTCATGGCTACAATCACCATCTGTCATGATTTTGGAGCCCAAGAAAATAAAGTCTCTCACTGTTTCCATTGTTTCCCCATCTATTTGCCATGAAATGATGGGACCAGATGCCATGATTTTAGTTTTCTGAATGTTGAGTTTTAAGCCAACTTTTTCACTCTCCTCTTTCACTTTCATCAAGGAGGGGCTCTTCACTTTCTGCCATAAGGGTGGTCATCTGTGTATCTGAGGTTATTAATATTTCTCCCAGTGATCTTGATTCCAGCTTGTGCTTCATCCAGCCTAGCATTTCTCATAATGTACTCTGCATATAAATTAAATAAGCAGGGTGACAGTATATAGCCTTGATGTACTCCTTTCCCAATTTGGAACCAGTCTGTTGTTCCATGTCCAGTTCTAACTGTTGCTTCCTAACCTGCATACAGATTTCTCAGGAGGCAGGTAAAATGGTCTGGTATTCCCATCTCTTAAAGAATTTTCCACAGTTTATTGTGATCCACACAGTCAAAGGCTTTAGCATAGTCAATAAAGCAGAAGTAGATGCTTTCCTGGAACTCTCTTGCTTTTTTTGATGATTCAGCAGATGTTGGCAATTTGATCTCTGGTTCCTCTGCCTTTTCTAAATCCAGCTTGAACATCTGGAAGTTCGCGGTTCATGTACTCTTGAAGGCTGGCTTAGAGAATTTTGAGCGTTACTTTGCTAGCGTGTGAGATGAACTGCAACTTGTTATATTGCTATCCCTTTTGAGGAGTTGTTTTATTGAATGTTTTAGTTTTATGCTTTTACTTCCGGTGAGGATTCTCGAACACTGAGTCTCTGCTGCCAAGTGGATAAGATTGTCTACCTGCTCCTCGAGTTTAGGCCTGGACCACCTGTGGCATGCCCTGCATCACTTCACTCCTTCACTAGCTCACTCCTGCTCAGATTTCACTCGTCACCAAACCACTACCAAGACCACAGTCCCTCCTACCGCTGAATCTTACTTGGGCAATTGGAAACGAACTGTTTTTTACATTGCCTCATTTTATAAAATGTTGGTTTCCTAAATTTTAGTATGTATCTTTAACATAGCTCATCCTTGTTTGTTCATATTACAGTGCATGTTCACTACAGTGTAGAAGGGAACATAGCTCGAATCTCATACTATATAGTATCTTTGAGAGGTGCATTTAAACATACCATTGCTAAGCCCATAGCATGTTGAAAAATAGGATGATTAGTATTTTATTTTTCTAGTTTTTTTCTATTGAAGTACAGTTGATTAGCAATGTTGTGTTAATTTCTGCTGTACAGCAAAGTGATTCTGTTATACACATATACATTCTTTTTCATATTCTTTTCCATTATGGTTTGTTACAGAATATTGAATGGGCTTCCTGGTTAGCTCAGCTGGTAAAGATTCTGCCTGGAAAGCAGGAGACCCCGGTTCAATCCCTGGATCAGGAAGATCCCCTGGAGAAGGGATGGGCTACCCACTCCAGTATTCTTGGGTTTTCCTGGGTTGGGAAGAACTCCTGGAGGAGGGCATGGCAACCCACTCCAGTATTCTTGCCAGGTGACTCCCCATGACCTGAAGATCAGGTATACATATATGCATTCTTTTTCATATTCTTTTCCATTATGGTTTATTACAAGATATTGAATATAGTTCCCTGGGCTATACAGTAGCACCTTGTTTATCCCCCTGTGTATGTAACAGTTTGCATCTACCAGTCCCAAATTCCCAATCCATCCCTCCCCCTCAGCAACCACAAGTCTCTTCTCTATGTCCATGAGTCTGTTTCTGTTTTGTAGATAAATTTATTTCTGTCATATTTTAGATTCTACATATAAGTGATAGGATGACTAGTATTTAAAGTGCTTATCATGTAGATATACTTAATGAAATGTTATATATGTTGAAGAGTATACTTAGTGATATTTAAGAAAATTGGTTAGATATTTTGTATGGATATGGAATCCATGATTATCTTTCCCACTTAAAATACTAGAGTATACTGTCTTGATGACTGTAGCTTGGTAGTATAGTCTGGAGTCAGGTGGTTGATTCCTCCAGCTCCATTCCTTTTTCTCAAGATTGCTTTGGCTTTTCGGGGTCTTTTGTGTTTCCACACAAACTGTCAAATTATTTGTTCTGGTTCAGTGAAAAATACCGTTGGTAATTTGATAGGGATTTCTTTTTTGCCTAGTTTCTATTTCATCATGCTTGTAAGATTCCCCCACGTTGTCTTGTGTAACTGTAATCTGTTCATTTTTATTTCTATGTAATGTCCTATCTTAGATTGTACTCAAATTTATGGATATTTGGGCTATTTCCAGTTTGGAATTATTATGAGACTTCGGCTTTAGGTATTCTTTCACATGTATCCTGGTATACCTATGCATAAGTGGTTCTCAATCTTTTGACTCCAGGATCTTGAAAATAAATGAATAAAAATTATTAATTACAAATTTAAATTATAGAGATCTGAGACACAAAATATTTACTTAATAATTTATCTTAACGATAATAAAACAGGGGGCGGTCCTAAGACGGCAGAGGAATAGATCAAGGAGACCACTTTCTCCCCAACAAATTCATCAAAAGAACATTTGAACGCTGAGAAAATTCCACAAAACAACTTCTGAATGCCGGCAGAGGACATCAGGCACCCAGAAAAGCAGCCCATTGTCTTCGAAAGGAGGTGGGAAAAATATAAAAGATAAAAAGAGGGACAAAGGAGGTAGGGAGGGAGCTCCGTCCCGGGAAGGGAGTCTTAAAAAAGAGAGAAGTTTCCAAACACCAGGAAACACGCTCACTGCTGAGTCTGTGGCGAGCCTTGGAACCACATAATCAGGAGGAAAAATAAATAATTAAAACCCACAGATTACGAGCCCAACGGTAACTCCCCTAGTGGAGAAGCAGCACAGATGCCTGCATCCGCCTGCATCTGCCACTAGCAAACGGGGGCTGGGCAGGGAGGTGCGGGCTGCATTGCTTAGAGTAAGGACTGGGCCTGAATGCCCCGAGGGCAATCTGAGGGAACTAATTTGGGCTAGCAAACCAGACTCTGGGATAGTTACCATGCAAAAAGCCCTAACCTAAGACACCCTCAGGCCCACTCACAGAACAAAGGACTGAACAGAGCTAGTTGGCTACAGACCATCCCCCTCCGGTGACAGGCAGCCAGAGCCGGAAGGGGGCAATCGGCACCAGAGAGGCATTATCTACCAAACTGCAAGCAGGCTTCGTTGCTAACCAAGACTTCTTAGGATTCTGGACGGTCAACATCCCCCTAAGAAGGTGCGTCGGTTGTACACCCAGAAAACCGAGCAGCAGGCCGGGAGAGGCAATAAGTCACAGTGACCGCACTCACCAGACACCTGGTACCTGAGCTGCTCGGACCTGGGAAGGGCACAAAACGCAGCCCCAACCAAGTCTGCACCTCTGAACCTGAGCAGTTTAGACCTGAGAGGTGCATGCAGCCCAGGGCTGGCTTCAGATGGTTCCCAGCAGAGCAACCTAGAGCCTGAGCAGTGTGGGCAAGGAGGGCACATGCGCTGTGAGCGGGGGCAGGCTGAGACACTGTGAACACACGCCAGTGTTATTTGTTTGCAGCATCCCTCCCTCCCCACAGCGCAACTGAACAAGTGAGCCTAAAAAAGTGTCCACCACCGCCCCCTTGTGTCAGGGTGGAAATTAGACACTGAAGAGACCAGCAAACGGAAGAAGCTAAAACAGAGGGACCCTCCTTGGAAGTGACAGGTGCAATAGATTAAAACCCTGTAGCTAGTACTGACTACATAGGAAGGGGCCTATAGATCTTGAGAAATATAAGCTGGATCAAGGAACTATCTGAAAATGAACTGACCCCACACTGCCCACAACAACACCAGAGAAAGTCCTAGATATATTTTTACTATTTTTACTATCATTCTTTAATTTTTTTAAAGTCCTCTATTACTCCTTTAATTTTCATTTTTATAACCTACTATTACTTTGCAAAAAAAAAGAGAGACCCTATTTTTTAAAGCAAACTTTGTATATATATATATTTTATAATTTTTGTGACTTTTTTTCTCTCTTTCTCTTTAATATTGTATTTTTGAAAATCCACCCTCTAGATTTTTAATCTTTGCTTTTTGGTATTTGTTATCAATTTTGTACCTTTAAGAACCCAATCTTCAGTACCCATTTTTACTTGGGAGCGAGATTACCGGCTTGACTGCTCTCTCCCCCTTTGGACTCTCCTTTTCTCCACCAGGTTGCCTCTATCTCCTCCCTCCCGCTTCTCTATTCTGCCCAAATCTGTGAATCTCTCTGTATGTTCTGGACGGTGGAGAACACTTAAGGAACTGATTACTGGCTGGATCTGTCTCTCTCCTTTTTTTCTTTTTAACTTTACAATATTGTATTCGTTTTGCCACACATCAACATGAATCCGCCATGGGTGTACACGTGTTCCCAATCCTGAACACCTCTCCCACCTCCCACCCCATACCATCCCTCTGAGTCATCCCAGTGCACCAGCCCCAAGCATCCTGTATCCCGCATTGAACCTAGACTGGCGATTCATTTCTTATATGATATTATACATGTTTAAATGCCATTCTCCCAAGCCATCCCACCCTCTCCCTCTCNATGAAGATTCTCCAGGCAAGAATACTAGGTTGGGTTGCTATGCCCTTCTCCAGGGAATCTCCCTGATCCTGGGAGCAAATCTGGAGCTCTTACCACTAGTGCTACCAGGGGATCATTCATATGTTGGGGACAGTAATAACATGTGTATATAATGGGATTTCCTTTTATAGCTATAGAAGTATTTAGATTACTGGTGGTATTTACATCCTTAGGAAATATGAGAGAGAAAATATAAACTTAAAATACTGAGCCTTGAGAAATTGCAACCTTTAGAGAATAAATGATGAAGAAGGAACAGCCAAAGGAATAGTCAAGAAGTCTATTTATGGACTATTCATTTATGGAAAGCAAAATAACAAACCACACATGATAAAGTGCTGTCAGAATATCCAAAAGAAATGAAGGTGGCTCATAAAAGATGTGGTATGATAAACTGCATTCAAAAACACTGACAAAATGAAGAGGAGATGACAGAGAGAGTCCATTGATTTTGAAACCTGGAGGTTGTTGGTGACATTGATAAAAGGAGGCTTAATGTATTAGTGGGTACAAAGCCAGGCTATATTGTTTTATAAGATGATTTGGAGTTGGCAAAAGTAACACTCAGAAAATTATTAAAAAAGAGATAACAAAAAATTATAGCTACTTAGAGATGTGGAGTTATGGTTTAAGAAAAATTAATTTTGTTCCACCAATACTATTGTCAATGTGTGGATAATACAATAGAAGAAGAGAACATGTGATAGAAATCACTGAAAAACTAACAGATCCAAGTCCTTCAGAAGGCATAGGATAAGTCCCTGAGGATAACTGTTATATAGTTTCTTCTCTCTTTTATCTAGGAGGGAAATAGGGCCCACTAGTCCATGGGGTAGCGAAGAGTCGTACATGACTGAGACACTTCACTTTTTTTTTTCACTTTCATGCATTGGAGAAAGACATGGTAACCCACTTCAGTGTTCTTGCCTGGAGAATCGCAGGGACAGGAGAGCCTGGTGGGCTGCCGTCTACGAAGTCGCACAGAGTCAGACACGACTGAAGCGACTTAGCAGCAGCAACAGCAACATAGGAAAAGAAAAAAAAAAAAAGTGCAGTAAATCAGTGGGCTCTTAAGCTTATTGGAAACAAGATGAGAATGTTAATTTTAACTTTTTAAATAATTTTAAAAGCTAAAAAATATCTCTGAAGAGGTTTAAGAAAAAACGTGCTAAGTTGCTTTACTCATGTTCAACTCTGTGACCCCATGGACTATAGCCTGCCAGCCTCTTCTGTCCAAGGTATTTTCCAGCAAGAATACTAGAGTGGGTTGCAATGACCTCCTCCAGGTGCTCTTCTGCACCCAAGGATTACATTCACATTTCTAATGTCTCCTGCATTGTTATGTGGGTTCTTTACCACTAGTGCCACCTGGGAAGACCTTAAGAAAAATGAGGAAGAATAAAATTGTCTTGTTCAGATGTGAAAAAAAAGGAGCTATGTTTAATTGGCTGAATATTTCTTAGATCCAGTTTAAATTTCATGATCATGGATTTATATTAAAAAATCTGCTTAACATGAGTTTTTCATGGATTTACCAATAATTCACTGATTAGGTGTCAGGACAATTTGGTATTAAAGTATTCAGGTAACAAGCAATGGGTGGTAGACTGGACAAAGAATGTGCTTACAGATAGTGAAGAAATACAATGGATTAACAGATTTATATGGTTGAAAAGTACATTCATATGTTCATTTTAACAAAGGGAAAAGTATTAGTAGAGTGTCAAACAAGAGAGTGTGTTTGTGTGTGTGTGTGTGTGTGTGTGTGTGTGTGTGTGCTCAGTCATGTCCAAATCTTGGTGACCTCATGGATTTTAGCCTGCCAGCTTCCTCTTTCCACTTTAACTTGATATTTTATAGATGACCACATCTTAAAACCTAACATTTAACAAACTAAGATCATGGCATCTGGTTCCATCACTTCATGGCAAATTGATAGGGAAAAAATGGAAACAGTGTCAGACTTTATTTTCTTGGGCTCCAAAATCACTGTAGTTGGGAACTGAAGCCATGAAATTCAAAGATGCTTCTTCCTTGGAAGGAAAGCTATGACAAATCTAGACAGATTATTAGAAAGCAAACACAGGTAAGTTTATTCCTTCAGTTCCATTCTTCTTTCTCAAAATTGCTTTGGCTATTTGAGGTTTTTTGTANAGAAAATAGAATCCAAGTTTTCTACTTTGAAACTCAGTCTTCTTTCCACTCACAGATACAAATACTACTTTTTCTGACCTAGTGTTACTAAAAGCGAGGTCCAGCTGCTTGGCACTAGAAATTCAAGAGCAAGATTGGTTGGAAAGGAAAGTTTGCTTTGTTTTGGGGGCTGGCAACCAGCAGGGAGAGGCAGACTTGTGTCCAAAGGCCAAAGCCCCACTGACAATCAGTGGGCAAGACCTTTTAAAGGGGGATCTCAAGGGTGTATAGGTGGAGGGAGGGGGCTATACATGCAGAAACAGCACAGTCAACTTTGACAGTCTTCTTGAAATTAGTCATGCAGTGGTCTGCTCAGTGTCATCTCCATTGTTTTAAGTACAGTAAGTCTTCATCTCCAGAGTCAGTTTGCTCCTATTTCTTTGGTGCCAGTTCTCAGAATTGTGGTAGCTTATGTCATGGGTACAGTCTGGTCTTCATGTAGTTGATTTCTTCTACCCGGTGGGGGTTTCATTTTCTACAAGACAGCTCAAAGGCTATGGCTCAGAATCTTATCTATAGCCCTTGAGAAAGAACTAAACGTCCTTGACATTGTTTAATAACTAAACTTTGTTATTTTGTCTTGTGTGTTTTCCTTTGTTTCTGCATTTTTTTTTTCACTTCTTTGATTAGATTTATTTTTGACCAAAGTATTTCTACAGACTAAGGGCAGGCTGAGGACATTGGGAATTGAGGGAAGGGGTTGTCTATCCTGGGAAGGTCCCATAGGGTCCTGCCCCCTTTCACTTGTTCTCAGAAAGATAAATGCTTTGGTGAAGAGAAAGAGGGAATGGACTTTGCAGGGTCATTATGGAAACAGTGACTGGGAATTTGAAGAATTGTGGTAATTACGACTAGAAATTTGAAGAAATACTACAGCTGGGAATAAAGAGCCAGAAGAAGGGAGGTCAACAGGGGCCAGACTATGTAGTGCCCCGCTGGTCGAGTTAAGGATTTTAGTTTTTCCTGAGAGTATGAGAAGTTGTCGTGGGGTTGTAAGCAGTGCAATGACAAGTTCTAAGTTTTCTGGGTAGCTGCAGGGATATTAACTTGAGCAGGTAGAGAAAGTATTGTGGAGAGCTGCCAAGTACATGTATCAGTAAAAGACTGATTAGGAGGCTGTTGTAGCTGTTCAGACTGAGGCTAGGGTGGTAGCAGCAGGGAGAAGGAAAGTGAAAGGTGAAAGGACGGGAGATATTCTTTATGTAAAATCCACAGAAGTTACTGATAATTTGGCTACAGTGAGTGAGGGAGGCCAAGGATGACTCTTTAGCTTGCTTAACTTCATGAGGACAGAAAAGGTGATGGCAAGAATTGTAATATAAAGTGTCAGCGAAAAGCTTATTTCTTTGAACTTAAATATTTCTTGACTTCTGTATGCAGATGCTGTGCTTGGTGGTGAGAGTACTATTACAGACTAAAAAATCAGCATCTGTTGTGTGGCAGACAGTATACCAAGCATTTCAGGTGTATTATTTAATTCCCTGGACAACCCAATATGAGATGGGTATAGTTTTTATTACTCATTTACTAGTGATACCCAAGGTCACAAACTAGCAGTAGCAGAATTAGTATGCAGTTCTAGGTTAAGTTCTTAACCGTTGTACTACCTCTGAAAGATAAATGAGGCTGACCTTGACCTCAGGGACCTGACATAGTCACACAGTCATGTAATGTTAAGTGCAGTAATGAAAGTACACCCCAAGTATTGTGGTGGCTGAAGATGGAGAATCATCAGGGGAAGTTTAGTGGAGGGTCTGCTGTGTGAGCTGAGTCTGGAGGGATAAATAATAGTTGGTCTACAAGTGGCAGAGGGGAAAAGGACTTCCTCAGCAGATATGTTACGTTTGCGAGATTTAATTCCAGCAAGCTTGAAAATTGGCCTGCGTCGGCACTGAAATATACTGAGTAGCAGTGTTGCTTTGTAATTGTGGATCTGAGGACTTTAGGGGCGATTTATACCAGTTTGTCTGCATTGTTCCTTGACAGCAGTGAGACTGATGATTTGTGCATGCTCAGTGTGAGTCACCGAGAGTCTGCTACTGAGAGTGGTTACATGGCAGAAATAGGCCCGTGTGAACAGCGAAATAGAAGAAACCCAGTCCAGACTCCTGTTTTGGGCTCACCAGTTCCACGGTGTTTCCTGTGCACCTGGGTGGTTCCTGATCCAAGTGCATTTGCTCTGGCCTCATTCCTCAAAAAGTAAAGACAGGGGAGCCGGGACCTGACCTCTTGTGTCCTCTTGCCGTGAGACAGCTTTTGGCTATGATGTTTGACACTGTAATCTCTTCCTCTAATCGATTGTAGATTTGTAAGCATAATCATTTTGGGTCCTGTGATTCTTTAGCAAACAGACCCTGTGTTACTTGTCACTGTTAGTGCAGAGACATGTTCAGAGAATTCTGGCATTCTGGTGTTTTTGGAACACAGTGAGAAAGGGTATAAAAGGTGCTGAGACTTCCTTGAGGAAGTGCTAGGGAGTAGTGTGCTGTTGATGGCAGGTTTGGGTTTTTCTGTAGGCCACAGGAGTTATCAAAAGGTCTTAGGACACGTGGGGAGGGAGGTGTTACTATCATTTAGTGGAGATGCTGCTAAATGTGCTTTAGGGCACAGGGAGTGCAGCCCCTACAGCAAAGACTGTTCATCCCAAATAATCCAACCGAGGTTAAGAAACCCTGGATTAGACAGAGGAGAGACTGGGTTCTGGGAAGACCTTTTAGGAAATTGTGGCAGTAATCCTGTCTGGACTGTGGATCGGGAACAGAAGAGATGGAGTGAATTTGAGAGAAGCAGTAATATCGAGATTCTGTGACTAACTGGGCAGGTAGGGACACATCATTCAAAATGATCTCCAGTTTCTTTCTTACGTGATCAGACAGATTGTTAGCCCCTGATGGCTCAGTGGTAAAGAATCCGCCTGCCAGTGCAGGAGATGCAAGCGACGTGGGTCTAATACCTGGGTTGGGAAAATCCCCTGGAGAAGAAAATGGCAACCCACTCCAGTATTCTTACCTGGGAAGTCCCGCGGACAGAGGAGCCTGGCGGGCTACAGTCCATGGGGTCGCAAAGAGTTGGACATGACGTAGCCACTAAACAACAACAACAACCTTTATCTGAAGTAAGATGATTTGTTTTAAAGTTTGGTAGAAGAAGAGTGGCAGGATGATCAGTTTGGGTTTTGTTTTTTGTTTGGATGTATGTTTTGATTATTTAAAGTACTATGGTGTTAAGTATGAATAATTGGGTCTGTAAAATGCAGTCAGTATTTCACCTAGAAGAAAGGTTGTTCACTTTTGGTGAAAAGGGGAATACCCAATTGATAAGACATCATTTTTGTGTCAGATGTTATATCTATATGTTAATATTTGCCTGTTTTACAATTTCCTAAATGCTCAGTTATATTTCATTTAATTATTGAAATGATCTTGTAATGTAATTCAGTTATTCTTATCTCTTTAGTGACAAAGGTCACGTAAGTAACCAGTCTTCTTTGAAGTCCAAAGTTTGATCTCTGTTCTACAAATCTAAAATATCAATATTATGCTAGACCAGAAGGTTCAAGCTTGAAAATACCAATACATCTAATGGTGGTTGGAAATCCTCTACCCAGTGTCTCTTCATTGCGTCCTCCTCAGGTGGATCAGGCACCCTGTGATTCTTCTCCTGTCTCCGCTCCCTCTTCTCAGTTTTTCTCCTCTTTACTCCTTTGCTTTTTTCCTCTCTCATACTTGTCCAGGTACTTCAGGAAAAACCTCTTCCTCTCTTCATTTGTGTAATTCAGATGGCTCAGATTGTGACAGCTCAGATATGCTTATGCTGAATAAGCATAACCCCTTGAAAATAGTTCCAGAGTCCTCTTCAGAAGCATTTCACCTACCTCTGCTTTCCTTTCATATGCTTTCCTGTAAATACAGACTTTGCAGATGAACAAAAGATTTATCTGCTTTTGCATTGTTCTGTTTTGGTTTTCCTTAAATCATATGTGTTTAAGCAATGTAGTTTAATCATTTATGTTTCTCTTGGAAACAAGTTTATAATAATTATATACTCTTAGAACAACCCACAAGTCAATTCTCTTCAAAATGTAATTCAAAACAAAGTATGCATCAAATTCCATATACCCGACCTGTAAAAGAACTTAAGAAACACAGCCTGTAATTTGGCAGTAAAATGAGTTTCAATTCTATAAGTATAGTGGAATGGGGTGTTGGGCTAAAGACTGACCTACTTTACTGCTTCACTGAATGGTCTGTGAGTGCTTGGATCCTGCTAATGGGAGAGCAGGTGAGGAAATTTGTGGAAGGAAAGTACTACGTGGCAGTTAGCTTAGGGTCAAGAGTATACATTTGGCATCAGCCTCTTATGAGGTGAATAATCTTGGGTAGATTATTTTAACTCAGGTTCTTAGTTTGTAAAATGAGGGGGAAATGCCCTCTTGGAGGGTTGTGGGAGAATTAAGTGATGTAGGAACTGTCTTCTGGCGTGTTGGTTTGTTCCCTCTCCCCTGTCATGAGGAAATGTGTTCAGTTTCTGTAAAGCTTAAGTTGAACTGAAATCTGCCTCCCAGGACCCATTCACTGGTAGAAATCAAGAAACATAAAATTGCCTGTGATTAAACCTTACAGCCATTTTAACAGGAAACCTGACTAATTTCTCAGACTTGTTCCTTGCAATGATCTCTTCCCTTTTTGTTTGTTTTTTCTCTTTTGTAGGTTATTACTGGTGGTCACTATGATGTAGATTGTCGACTAGAAGATCCTGATGGTAATGTGCTGTACAAGGAGATGAAGAAACAGTATGATAGTTATACCTTCACAGCCTCCAAAAACGGGACATACAAATTTTGCTTTAGCAATGAATTTTCTACTTTCACACATAAAACTGTATATTTTGATTTTCAAGTTGGAGAAGACCCACCTTTGTTTCCTAGTGAGAACCGAGTCAGTGCTCTTACCCAGGTAATAAGAGTCATATGTTTAAAGGGGGGAAATAGCATAACTTAACATGCATTAACTCATTGATGAATCACCAAATCTTGTGGCTTTAACCCAGTCTTTAAGACCTATCTTAACTCTTACAGTATATTAGGCATTGCACAGAGAACTTCAGACTTTTTTAGTGAAGACCAGTGGTAAAGTATTTTATGAAAAGAAAATAGACATTAAAATAGGAGGATCACTTTGGTAGAAACATCCTTGACAAAGGAAGTTTAAAAGCCTAAACAGTGCTCCAACATTCTGAAGCATCTTCTATAATTCATGGAGGAATCTTGCTACTGTAACTTAGCAGGTTGACATAAGTGGAAGCAAAGTGATGCCATAATTAATATATACATATGTATATATTTGCATACACACTTTTATACAAGTATTTAGTGTTGGCAGACTGCTGTTACAATAACTTTTGCTGTAACTGAAGGTTAAATAGTAAAGATTACTAGTAAGTCATCTAACAAAAATCAGAAATAGTTAAGGTAGCTAAATTGGGTTTTATTTTGAAGAAGAGCTTAATGAGAGAAAGATAGCAAGAGAAATTTTGAGTCAGTGAACAAATACTGCTCAGGTGATGAGAAGGGCTATTTTATTTCTAGTTTAAATACAGTATGAGCTTAGAGTATGTCTAAAAGATACTCAGTTTGTTTTCTAAAAGAATTATTTACCACTTTCCTATTAAAACCTTAAATTGGATTTCCTTGTTTCCAGGTTCCAGGTAGTCTCTTGACCAAGATCACACAGTGATAGAGGGACTTTTTAAAGAGTGTGTTAGAGCCTTAATTCATAAACTTATTATTAACAAGATGTGTTCAGATGTTCATATTTTAGTAATGTTCTTTTTATGTTAGCAACATGTGTGAATAGCACTTTGTAAAAAGGTTTTTTTGGGGGCCATTGTTTATAACTCAACTTAATCAATTTTAATTTGTATAATACGATAGCTTACTTTAAAAACCTAAGTAGGTAAATGCTTTTAGGATCACTTAACGTCCTTTATTTGTATCATATTTTTAAGCTCTTCTTATTTCCATTTTTCCACTTTTAAAAAGTCTGCTATAAAGCAGATGTTAATGCAGTAGAGTTTAAAAAAATTACCAGCTGAGAAATGGCCAAAAAAAGGTAGTGTTTTGCTAAATCACCATTTTTTCACCATTAATAAATAAAATAACTAAAATCGATGGTGTTCGTATATAAAGGCTGGTGGGAATTTTATAACAGATCTGATAGCCCCTAAATCTAATCATCATTCACAAATGCAGAGATAACTAGATTATTAGCATGTCTTCTGATAAAATGCAATAAGTCCATTACATTGCCTGTGTGATAGTCCCATTCAGAATATTAATAACTGAATCCCATGAAGTCTGTGGCTCCAACAGTAATTTATAAGAAATACAGAGGATAGCGGAACACCAGGGGAATAATCAGTAAAATCTAGGAAGTGGGAAATCCTGATGGAAAGAGGACCCAGTTGAATTTTCAACAAGTAGATGGGAAGGGGGTAAAAAAACAGGAAGAGAAGCTAAAGATTAAAGAAGACTTGAAAGACATATCAGCTAAATGATTATACTGACCTTGTTTGCCTTCTGAGTTGGAAATGACTTTGCTGAGGTGTTTGGGGAAATCTGAACACTGTCTGCCTTTTTCCCCTGGGCCATGCCATGTGACTTGCAGATCTTAGCTCTCTCCCTGGGACCGAACCCCGGCCAAGGCACTGAGCACCAAGCCCTAGCCGCTAGATGGTCAGGGCTTTCCACTGGCTTTATACTTGATAACTTCTAAGGAGTTATTTTTACTCTGTGTTACAGGGCCACTGGGATTATGTTTTTTAAATTGTTCCCTTTCAGAAATAAATATGAAATGTAGAAGTATAGCTGAAATGGTAAAATATGTGAGATATACTTTAAAATAATTGGAACTGGAAGGAAGATGGGTGAAATAAGATTAGCCGTGTTTAATTATTGACATGGGGTTCATCATACTAGTCTCTATACTTTTGAAGACATGAGAACATTTCCACTTTGAAGGTAGAATGAAAAATAAAAAACTAACACTACCTCAAAAATTGTATGAATCCACGTAAGTAGTTCTTTAATTTCTGTGATTTTCTCTGGTTCAGTAATTCTTAACCGGTGCCCTTTTGTCATGCTTCAAGAATCCCTTGAACGCTCTGAACTTGTGTCATATCCTTGTTTTTATACATACTTTTCAGAGGAAGAATTCTTAAGACTGTTCATTTTGAGACTACATGGAAAGCAAAGAAATGCTAGAAGCACCTGTCTGCCTCTTACTAAAACCTAGAAATCATTCATTTTAGTACATGGTGATCTTCCATTCCTAGGAACCAAAAAAAAAACCAAGAAGCAAAAAAGTTTGAGTATTCTAATTGGTAAATTCAATTTGTAGACCTCATAATTTCTCATAATTTTTAAAGAAACTTTCTCTGAAATATTTTTGTAACTATTCCTTTTCTACTTTTTGGTAGACCTTTATTAAGTGCTTAAATTATTTTCTAAAGTCTATTATTAAAATTACAACAAACTCATTTTTTAAAAACTCCTAATTTGTGGTTTGTGATGTAAAATAAGTATAATATAATAAAACCTGTATCTCACTACCAGGGTTAAATTTTCAGCAGTAGAAAAATATTAAACCGGTTGTTTGTATACAACAACCAGAAAAATTAGACTCTTAACCCTTCTCAAGGAAATAGTGTAATGTAGAAAAAGGTAAGATGTCATCAGATGAAGGCCCATCGACTCAGAGTGAAAATAAGACTTTCGTCCCATTGAGAACATATATATTGTTTTTGTTGACTGGAATGAGGGAGAAACTTACTTAGCAAAGTGGTCAATGTGGGGGGAAAAAATTCCCACTTTGAAGTTTTCAGCTGTTTTTAAGATACTTGAAATAACTTTGACTGACAGTCTGCTTTTATGCCATATTTTGCTCATTTTCGTATATACTTGGACTTTGACTCATATGCATATTATTGGTCAAATTTACTGACCTGTCATTCTCTTCCTCCTAATTCTTCCTCTTGGAGAACCTAGCCTTAAAATTCTGTCGCCACCAGCCTTCACTGCTTGGTGTTTCTTTTGCTGTTCACTTCACGTTCCAGCCACCTTACAGATGCTGCAGCTGCCACGCTCCAGTTTGGGGCGAACAGTTGCCAGTCATCCTAGTGGGAGCGAGTGAAAGGGTCGCTCTGCCAGGACCACTGACATGAATGAGTGAGTGAACGAGGGCCAGTTCAGTAGAATGTTAGTCACATGAGGACTTGGCGATCACAGTGAAAGAAACGATGGATATGCTAGATGGGTTGTACAGAAAGTATGAAACCTACTAACTGAAACTCTTTCTCTTTAGATGGAATCAGCCTGTGTTTCAATTCATGAAGCTCTGAAATCTGTCATTGACTATCAGACTCACTTCCGATTGAGAGAAGCTCAAGGCCGAAGCAGAGCTGAGGATCTAAATACAAGAGTGGCCTACTGGTCAGTAGGAGAAGCCCTCATTCTCCTGGTGGTTAGCATAGGGCAGGTGTTTCTTTTGAAAAGCTTTTTCTCCGATAAAAGAACCACAACAACTCGTGTTGGATCGTAATTTGAGAATTGATGCACCATTGCCGCTGTAATATTGCTGTCCTCCAATTAATTTTAGGTACCGAAGAACTTAATATGGCAACATTTTAGAACCTTACTCATACACTTGTTGGGGGGCGGGGGGGATGTATAATGCATATCCTCAAGCTGTGGAAAGGACACCTTTTTTTATTTGTAAAGGTAGAAAAACTTTGGGACTTATTTTGGGCTAGTCATAAATATTCAACACAATGATCTATACTTTTCTGGGTTGTTTCTATCTACTCTTCACACACTAAACTTTGGTAATTTTGATTCCTCTTATCCTTTTAAAAGTACTTTTCTTATAAGCAGTGGATATTTTAAACAAAGCCTTCAATTTAATGTCGACGTGTTGTGGAGGAAAAAAATTACCTTTTAGTTGTCTATAGTAAATAAAGTTTTGTTTTTAAGAAAACCAAATGTGATTAACTGTAGCCCAAGCCCTATTCTGCATTGTTTAATTTTACGAGGAAAAAAAATCTACCATAGAAGTGTTAGTTAATATTGATATAATTTTAAATTTACACATCATGGTTTAATTTATTTCTCAGTAGCTTGGAAAATGTCATTTTTGTTGTTTGGGTTTATTCTATGATCTATGACCAGATATGTTTTTTTTTTTTTTTCATAAAGACATTCTTACCACACAGGAACTAGTATGTTTCAGTAACAGAGTTTAGAGAGACCTTAAAAATCAGACTGTTAACAGGTAGAATAATCACAGAATAATTTAAGACACTACAATGGGGAGCAAATGACATGAGAAAACTTCTAGTGAGCTATCAGCACACATTACATTTTCAGTGCTTTTACAAAGAAAAAAGGTGATCTGTTTCATTAAACATTAAATTGGCTGATTCTTGCTCTAATGTGGCTTTAATGTCGAGAGTCATTCCTAGCTTTAATTGACAGTTGTTAATATAAAAGTTGTAACAGTGCCATACATTTTATTCTAGTGGGTGTGATGCACTGAGAAGTTAGTTTCTTTGGTTTTTTCTTTCTTTTTCTTCTTTGTTTTTTTGGGGGGTTTTTTGTTTGTTTTTTTTGTCTTGCACATGTAATTTGTACAAGCTCTGATTTAGCAGCCCTAAGATGATTTAAAAATTTAGAATGCTGTGTGTGTTTCTTATTTGATAATCTTCATTGATTGTACTGCATTTAATGAGTATTAAATAGTGGATTTTCTGTACACTATAGGATTTAGTCTGTGTTTGTATTTTATAACTTGCATAAATTGAGCTGACTGAAATAAGATTTTGTTCCAGGTATTCTAGGATAGAATACAAGATGATGCAAAATTGTGTTTAAAGCTCTTATGCTGTTTAAAAAAAAATTACAACTGCTTTTTGCCATGTTTCTCTCCCCCACCTAAAAGTGATGAGTGCTGAACATGACTGGCATATTTTTAGGACTTTGGCATGTGGTACTACAGAATTGGACAGCAATTTTAGTCACTTCACCACCACCAACTAAAAGTTAGCTCCTAATTCTAAGTTGTCTTAAAATGCACATACACTTCTGCATGTAAGAGCAAGATGAATTCAGGTTGTCCTGCTTGCTAATTTAAAATGCTACAGTGTAGCAAAGGATGAACATACTTTCAGCCCTTTAATTCTAAAATGTTTGAAGACCAAATAGCTACTCCTTCAACAATATTTATCAGTGGATTAAGAGCTGAAGATTAAGATTTTACAGATTTCTCTGTTGGGGTTCTTGTCCTGCAGCTTTTTAAGTGTCCCTCTATTTAGATTTGCAGATTTTAAATAGTACTGTTAAAGTGATAAACCTGAGAGTATGTTGAATGTCCCTTTCAGGTTGCCTGCCTGCTCTTGTGTTCAGATAGTTACACCATAATTAAGCAGAGTTGGGTATCATCAAAGTGCCAACTTTGGCATAGATAATAGTTATTTAATCTGTACCTATCTAAACTTCATGATATTTAAAGACTGTTACCACAAATAACTTGTGATAAAACTATTGAGGTATATGTGATAAAACTATTGAAGTATATTAAAAAGTTTTAAATCACCACTGTTACCTGTGGTAGAAAATAGTACTGACTTAGTCTAGTCTGTAACTGGTTAAAGTTTGATGGCTTGTCTATATTCAACTAGGTATGTATATAAAAATTAGAAAATATATATCTACCTGGATATGAATATTAAGTAGAACTTTTCCTTCTATATAATTTGTAGCTCATCTTTTTTCTTTAATCCATTCATAACTTGTTGCTGCAGTTTGAATTTCTCAGATGCTTATATTTGGATACATGGCTCAGAATACTTATTTAAACATCATTAGCTGTATATATTTTTAAAGTAGAATAATGGAAAGGGACTTGATATGCAAATTTATACTAAAATTCCAACTGTGTGAAGATAACATTTAAAGATACTACTTTGCTAATAATCTAAACATTCTTTTTATTAAAGAAGCAGATGGTCTGGGGTTCACAGCTTTCATCCTGACTTGATGATAACCAACTTTGAAAATACAGTGGACTGAAAAGCAATTAAAATTGCTTTAAGTTCTTTTAAAGATTCCCTTTAAATCTCTACTATCCAGTTTTGTTTCAGTTTGTCAATTTGTAACATTTATGGTTAAACAGGACAAAGCAGACCCTACTGACTGCTGTTTTCAAAAATTAAACATATTGATATATAAATTATTTAGAGGGCATTTTCATTTACTTTTGAAAAGAAAAAGAAATTTGTCTAAATGACACATGTTGATTCTGCAGGATTGTACCAATCAATTCTTGTAGAATTAAAAAAAAAAATCAACAAACTGACTTCACTTATTTCTGTCAAGATTTAAGTCTTTTTAAAGCTCCTTAGCAACTTAGACCTTGGAGTGCAGTTTTGTAGCAAGAGAGTGATAATTTAGTTCATATTTCATTGGAACATAGACTGACCAACAAAGTAAGTTAAAGAAGAGGAATACAACCTCTAATCACCTCACTTTTTAACCTTCTTTTAGGTTTTCTTAATGAAAGTTGGGGGGAAAGGAAGTTTAGCCTTCAATTCCCTAAAATGCTTCTTAGTTTTTAGGTAAGGTAACATTTGGTTGTATAATATCAAGTTTTCTCAATGTTGTTCCCACTTTATAATGTCATGGGGGACACTCTGGCTCCTAGGCACAAGTCTACAAAAGTAGCAGATAAATAACAGTAATACATGTTAACATCAGTCTTTTACTTGTGTTGACCCATTGCATCTTTGCAGTAATCCTCTGAAGTAAGGATATTATTCCCACTTTACAAATGAGGAAATGGAGGTTAAGAAACCTGCCTGTATATCAGTAATTAGCAAAATATACGAGTCATGGCACTGTGGTTCCAGACCCCTCTTTCTCAACCACTATGCCGTAGTACCTACAAATACCACTGAAGAGTAGATCTCTGAAGGCTTAGCAATATACCTCAGTACTGGTTCAGTGCTTTGGTTTTGGAGTTATAGCCA
Organism: Oreotragus oreotragus; assembly: GCA_006410675.1. Lineage (NCBI taxonomy): Eukaryota > Metazoa > Chordata > Mammalia > Artiodactyla > Bovidae > Oreotragus > Oreotragus oreotragus. The sequence continues at coordinate 368,442 of SJYX01023107.1, forward strand.
AGGTCAGATCATGGTTGGGTGATCTCACACAAATGATCTTGTTAACTCCATATATTTCTTTTTCTTCATTTGTTACTAAGGTTATTTCTACTACAATGAGAATATAATGAGATACTTATTATAAAGCACTTAGGCTCCATGCCTATCATATACAAGTGCTTAATAAATAATAGCTGTGTTTTTGTCATTGGTCCAATTTAATCTCTTGATCTTTCTTTAGTTCTTAAAGTTCTTACTGTAACCTAAGCGCATACAGCTCTTAAATAATATGTAACAAATACAGAAGTCCATCGTGTACATAATAATCTGCTAGGAGTTTCAAAAATGAGTAAGATAATCTGACCTCCAGGAACATAACAGTTGGGGGAGATGAGATAGCTGTGTAAGGAACTAATGTTAAGTCATGAAGCAGAAAGAACTTGAGGTTTCTAAGATACCTACAAGGTGCTAAAGGAGCAAGAAAATACATAGATCAAAAGACTTCCCACGGCATTTTGCTTTGTCCTCTTCCAGAGTCGGGAGGGAGCATGGTTGTCTAGCTGGGCCAGCAGTTGAATTAATCTCTAAATCAGGGATGTCTATTTATTGGTACAGATCAAAAAATATGTTGTTACTAGTAAAGGTGATCTCCTGAATAACTTCTCCATCTTGTCTCCAAATTCTGAAGGAAAAGACAGGGATGTTATCCCTAAACCACAGTATGCGCTCTTTTTCAGTCTACATTTCTCCATTTTATCCACAAGTTAGCATTATTAGGGTGTTTGCTGAAATCTAGAAGTAACACAGGGTCTGGCATAATCTGTTTTTAGTGCTGTAATTACTAGTGACTGCTACTACCTTGTGGCTCAGCTGGTAAAGAATCCGCCTGCAATGCGGGAGACCTGGGTTCGATCCCTGGGTTGGGAAGATGCCCTGGAGAAGGGAAAGGCTACCCACTCCAGTATTCTGACCTGGAGAATTCCATGGACTGTAAAGTCCATGGGGCCGCAAAGAGTTGGACATGACTGAGCGACTGACTCACTCACTTACTCACTACTACCTTAAAAAGAGAAGGGAATACAGGAATTTCAGAAATTGTGGTTCAGAGTAAAATTGACCAGGAATCCACCATCCACTTTGATGTATTTCAGTTTTTCTATAGATTAATGTATATATTTTTAAAGAATTGGTATTGTCTATAACAGATTTTTAAAACTTTAAAAATTGTAAACAGAGTATTAAACATGTACAGCTTAAAGAGAAATAAAATTATAAAGCACATACTCAATAACCCACGCTCAGATTAAGAAATGTAGTATTGCCAGCACCATAAAAGGCTCTGTGTATCCTTTCCTGACTATTTCTTCATTAGCGATAACCAATGTTTCACTTGTAATGAAAATATTTTTTCTTTTTACTAGTTATATATTCTAGTTCTGCTTGAACTTTAAAAAAATTTTCCAAGTAATCACAAACTCAGTTTTTATTAGTAAATACAAAATCATGTGTTTGAATATCAAATTGCTGTCAGCCTGCCTGAAGGCTTGCTTTCCGTGCATGCTTACTCACGTGCTTCTCTCCTCATCAGCCAGTAACAGTTCAGTGTGGTCACTGGACCATACTCTGAATAGTACTGATGTCTACATTCCTGAAAAATGCCTAAAAAAATCAGGCAGAAGTAAACATGAATAAATAAAGTTTAGTGGAATATTAAATTCTATTTAATAAGTTAGATGTTACATATATTCCTTTGGGACTGTTTAGCAAAGTCATCCATGTTAAAGCATATGGCTGTAGTTTCATTACTGTGTAGTCAACCCACTCCAGTACTCTTGCCTGGAAAATCCCATGGATGGAGGAACCTGGGTGGCTGCAGACCATGGGGTCGCACAGAGTTGGACAAGACTGAAGTGACTTAGCAGTCCATCATATAAATATGCTAAAGTTATGGTCTTTTCTTCTACGATGGCATATGAATTGTGCCTAGATTTTTGCTGTTGTAAAGCCACTGTGAGCATTTTTGTATGTTATGTCCTGTTTGCACATATGTATCATCCCTTGAGAATACCAGGGCTTCCCTGATAGCTCAGTTGATAAAGAACGCACCTGCAATGCAGGAGACCTCAGTTTGATCCGTGGTTTGGGGAGAGCCCCTGGAGAAGGGAAAGGCTACCCACTCCACTGTTCTGGCCTGGAGAATTCCATGGACTATACAGTCCATGGGGTCACAGAGTTGGACACGACTAAGTGACTTTCTTGAGGATACATCTAGGAGTGGAATGTTTGCTTAGAGAGTGTGTGTCTTCATCTTCACTGGGTGACATCTAACTTTTTAAAGCCAGAGTATCAATTAGTGCTTTCACCAGTAACAGTGGAAAGTTCCACACTTGTGCTGCTAGACTTTTAAAACTTTAGAAAGGCTCCTGGTTTGTAATGTAAAAGCAACACTTAAGAATTTGAGAGTCCAGTGGCTGAGACTCCGCGCTCCAAACGCAGGGGGCCTGGCTTCAGTCCCTGGTCAGGAAACTAGATCCCACATGCTGCAACTAAGACCCGGTGCAGCCAAAGAAAGAAAGAATTTGAGAAATGATTCGAAGAATAAAACCCACCCAGAAGTCTGTTATCCATTTTGATGTTTTTCAGTTAGTGTATATTTTTAAAGAAACTGCTGTCAAACCTCATTGTTGCTTCATATTTCTGTGAGGTTATTTTTTTCCTCACAGGTTTGTCTACCACATGCATTTCCTCTTTTGTGAAGTCCTTGTTCAGATATTTTGCCCATTTAAAAAAACTGAATGTCTTGATTAACAGGATTCCTTATATACTCAGGAGATTAATCTTTTGGTTATAACTATTTCAGATATCTTCTCACAGTTTGTGTTTATCTTTCTGCTTCTAGTGAAATACATCGATCTTTTCCCATCTTGTTGGTGTTTTTTTTTTTTTAATTTATTTTAATTGGAGGCTAATTACTTTATAGTATTGTACTGGTTTTGCCATACATCAACATGAATCCGCCACAGGTATACACGTGTTCCCCGTCCTGAACCCCCCTCCAATCTCCTTCCCCGTACCATCCCTCTGGGCTTGTTGGTGTTTTAATGTGTTGTTAAAGAAATACTTCTCTATCCTGAGGTCATGAATATCTTCTGTACTATGTTCTAAAATATGATAGTTTTGTCTTCTACTTGGATTGAGTTTTTTGTTTGGGATAAGGTAGGTGTACAGGTTCGTTCCCCCACCCCTTAAAAACTCATCTCTCTGTTGATTTGCCATGCCAAATCTTTCATCTGTTAAGTGCCCATATTTATCTGAGTCTATTTCTGGGCTCTGTTTTATTCCATTAACATTTTGTTCATATACCAGTAACATCCTATCTTAATTACTAAAGCTTTAACGGTTCTTGATATTGGTAAAACAAATGCTTCTACCTTGTTCTTTAAGATATTGGCTGTAACCTGTTCTTTACACTTTTAAACAAAGTTCAGAGTTGCACAAATTTCAAAATAAAATTTTCAAAACAAATGTTAGAATTTTGATTAAAAATTGTATTTAGTGTATGAACAGATTCCTCTTTTTAATAGTGCATTTTCCACTGAATGAACCTCTTTGCATTGTTATGGTCTTTAGAGCTTTTGATAAAGATTAGTAATCTTCTTCATATATGAGTTCTGTATACTTTTATTAAGTTAATCTTGTTTTCTTTATATTTTTTATGCTATTATAATCCTTAAATTGTTTATTTTTCATTTGTTGCTGATACATGGAAACACAACTTTCAGATTGATTCTTCTGTTCAGCATTTTGCTAAATTCTTTTGTCAATTCTCGTAATTTGTATATTCTTTTGGACTTTTCTATATTTAGTTGTATCATCTGCAAGTGAGGACAGATTTGTCTTCCTATTTCTCACACCTTTCTTTTCTTTGTTTTCCTTATATAATTACATTTGCAGAGACCTCCACTACAATGTTGAATAGAAGCCATTTCAGACATTCTTGTTGCTGTTCTCTAGGCATGCTTTCAAGGTATCCATAGACAGTTTATGGTATTTTTACTAAATTGGGAAATTTCCCTTCTATTCTTAGTTTGCAAAGAATTTTTTATGATCTAAATGCTGTTGAATTTTATCAAAAACTTTTTTCTGAATTTATTGAGGAAAATGATTGTTTGCTACCTTTATTCTTTTTATGTGGTCAGAGAATTGCTTTCCTATTATTAAACCAACCTTCTGAAGTAAAACAAGTCTAGTCATAATGTGATGTTAGTTTTTGATAACTGGGTTTGGTTTATCAAGATTACATATCCATATACAGTAAGTTAGAGAGTGGCTTTCTTTTCCTAGTTTCTGGAGGAGCTTCTGTAAGATTTACATTACTCTTCCTGAAATGTTTTACTACAAATCTAAGGTGAACTTTGCTTGGTTGGAGTCTGGTGTGGTTCTTGTGGGATGCTGACTTCATTTTTTTTAAATTAGTAAGACTTTATATTAATATGTAATACCGATAAATGGAATATTCCTGAAAGTCTGTCCATTTCATCTACATTTTCAAATTTATTAGCACAATATTATTCCTTCCTTTTTTAATTTTATGCCAGATCTGTACTGCAGTCCTGCTTTTCATTCCTAATACTGCTATATGTAGTATACAAATTTATACCACTGTGTATTACATAAGATATTTATATCTTCTTTTTTACTTGACTAGTCTTACCAGAGGTTTATCACTTTTATTTTTTTTATTAATCCAAAGAGCTGGTATTTTTTTCCAATTGTATTGGAATATAATTGAGATGCAGTACCGTATAAATTTAAGGTGTACAGCAGAATGATTTTACTTACATACATTGTGAAATGATTACCACAATAATTTCAGTGAATTCTTATGAGTTCTTAATTCTCTTAGCAACTTTCATGTATAATATATAGCAATGGTAATTATACTGATAATGTACTTTACATCCTTAGTGCTTATTTATCTTATAACTGGTAGTTTATGCCTTTTGCCCACCTTCATTCAGTCCCCGCTTGCCCCCGAGAACGACATCTCTGCCTCTGGTGACCACAGATCTGACCTCTTTCTATGAGGTGGTTTGGTTGCTGTCCTGCAGCATTGTGCCCAATTCTGGCGCACAGCCTAGTGATCCAGTATTTCTGTACATTGCAAAATGGTCATGATGATGAGTCTAGCTGCCCGCTCTCACCATACAAACATGTTCTGTTATTGTTGAGTGTATTCCCCACACTGTACACTTCATCCCAGAGACTCATTTATTTTGTATGGAAATGTGTACCCCATAATTTATCTCACCTGTTTCATTCATCCCTCCACCCCTCTTCCCTCTGACGACCACTTGTTTATTACCTGTATCTATGCCTATTTCTGTTTCGTTTATTCATTTGTTTTTTGATTCCACATATAAGTGAAATACGATATTTGCCTTTCTCTGTTTGACTGACTTCTTTATCCTGTCTACCAGTTGTCACAAATCCATTGTTTTCCTTGATATATATTTAATGTCTGTTTCATTGATTGCAGCTTTTTATGATCTTGTTTTCTAGTTTGAGTTCAGGAAATATTAATAGTAAAGCCTCTTTTGCCATGGGGTGGCTACCAATCTAGAGAAATAAGTTGAGAAGCAGAGTTGTATTTTCATCAAGAGTTAGAAAGACTAAGGTTGGATTAGGTATCCACCAAAAGTGGTGAGACACCTATTGCTCTAGACTGGAGCCCAGGGCGCTACCCTGGAGTGAGGGTACAAACTTCCTGAATTTGACAAGGTGAATTCTGCCTATGTCTTAAGGTATTTATTGTGTTTCCTCATGTTTCATCTTAAGTGGAAACATTGGTCCAAATGACCTGTTTTTTTAATTTCCCACTTGGAGAAGTTCGAGGTTACAACTTAGTCATGAATAAGGTACACAGTCTGTGCTTTCATTCTCTGTTGTACATCACCCTTGGGTTACTCAAGGAGTTCCAGATGATAACATCCTTTGGCCAGTGACTCATTTATTCATTAAGCAAATATTTATTTAGTGCCAAGTATGCTCTATCCTTTTTTCTAGTAATAGGGATTCAATGATAAATAAGAACCTAGTGTTTTGTTTTAAGAAACAGAGTTTGTATAAGTCAGTTTTTATATGAGATTTTTTTAACCTGTGAACCCCTTAAAATTATTTGCAAGTTTTAACATATCTTTAGTCTTCTGAAGAGAGTTTATAGTGTTTATCACATTCTTGGGAGTTCATGATTCACAAAGTTTTATTAAAGAATCACTGCTCTATAAGAGTAATTTTAGCTTTTTTATATTAGTGCAAAGGTTTAAATTCCAAGGCTAATTTGTAATTTATTCTGCATGGTGGGAATTGCAGAGCTGGATGCTGACTGACTTTAAATAAAGCTTTCTGTTATTTAACAGATGTTTGACTACCTACTGTGTGCTCGGCAGTGAGGATACTGAAGTAAATATGATAGTTTGTATCTACAAGGCACATGGACAAAGACCCCAAGCATAAAACTATAAATCTTAACCTAAAAATAATAGTTCTCAAATATTGGTGGTATAAGAATCAGTCAACTTGTAAAAAAACATCTCTCTCAGGTTCTTTCCCATGACTGTAAGACTTTGATTCAGTACACCTGGACTGAATCTTGGACACCTCCCCAAAATACTGATGCAATTGTTTTTAAAACACTTTGAGAAGTAGTAACATTTTGAGAAGTAGTAACAGTAAACAAACCAAAAAAGTGAAAGTGCAGCACTCAATATGCCAGCAAATTAGCAGTGGCCACAGGACTAGAAAAGGTCAGTTTTCATTCCAATCCCAAAGGCAATGCCAAAAAATGTTCCAACTACCACACAATTGCACTCATCTCACATGCTAGTAAAATAATGCTCAACATTTTCCAAGCCAGGCTTCAAGAATACGTGAACCATGAACTTCCAGATGTTCAAGCTGGATTTAGAAAAGGCAGAGGAACCAGAAATCAAATGGCCAACATCTGCTGGATCATAGAAAAAGCAAGAGAGTGCCAGAAAAACATCTACTTCTGCTTTATTGACTATGCCAAAGCCGCTGACTGTGTGGATCACAGCAAACTGTAAAATTGTTCAGGAGATGGGAATACCAGACCACCTGACCTGCCTTTTGAGAAATCTGTATGCAGGTCAGGAAGCAACAGTTAGAACAGGACATGGAACAACAGACTGGTTCCAGATGGGGAAAGGAGTTATGTCAAGGCTGTATATTGTCATCCTGCTTCTTTAACTTATATGCAGAATACATCATGAGAAACGCTGGGCTGGATGAAGTACAAGCTGGAATCAAGATTGCCAGGAGAAATATCAATAACCTCAGATATGCAGATGATACCACCCTTATGGCAGAAAGTGAAGAACTAAAGAGCCTCTTGATCAGAGTGAAAGAGGAATGTGAAAAAGTTGGCTTAAAACTCAACATTCAGACAACTAAATTCATGGCATCTGGTCCCATCACTTCATGGCAAGTAGATGGGGAAACAGTGACAGACTTTATTTTGGGGGGCTCCAAAATCACTGCAGATGGTGACTACAGCCATGAAATTAAAAGATGCTTGCTTCTTGGAAGAAAAGTTACGACCTAGACAGCATGTTAAAAAGCAGAGACATTACCTTGCCAACAAAGGTCCGTCTAGTCAAGGCTATGGTTTTTCCAGTGGTCATGTATAGATGTGAGGGTTGGACTATAAAGAAAGCTGAGCACCGAAAAATAGATGCTTTTGAACTGTGGTGTTGAAGAAGAATCTTGAGTGCCCCTTGGACTGCAAGGAGATCCAACCAGCCCATTCTAAAGGAAATCAGTCCTGAAAATTCAATGGAAGGACTGATGCTGAAGCTGAAACTCCAATACTTTGGTCACCTGATGCGAAGAGCTGACTCACTGGAAAAGACCCTGATGCTGGGAAAGACTGAAGGCCAGAGAAGGGGACGACAGAGGATGAAACGGTTGGATGGTATCACCGCCTCAGTGGACATGAGTTTGAGTAAACTCTGGGAGTTGGTGATGGACAGGGAGGCCTGGCGTGCTGTAGTCCATGGGATGGCGAAAGGTCAGACACTACCGAGCGACTGGACTGAACTGAACCGAACAGTAAACACTTTTAGTAACACTATATGCCTGCTGCATTATGTCCTACATTCAATATAGTTTATGTGTTCCTCTCAACACTGCTCTTTCTCACTTCACAGATTAAGAAACTGACACACAGAATGATTAAACTGACTTGCCAAAGGTCACACAGTGAGTTAGTGCTAGAACCAGAGTTCAAATGCAGATATCTGCAGGGGCAGGCGTGTTTCTCCCTGTGTTCATGTAACCTCCCAGTCATGCAAAGGTAAGTGATGAGCTGACCTTGACCCTCTGGGTTCTCACATCTCCAGAATCTCTCTGTAGATTTTTGGCTAGTCCAGTGGTCTGCTGTACACCTCACATGAGCTACGACTTCAGGCTAGCAGCTGTGAGCTTTCCCCATTTATGTCCTCCCAAGTTTGCAGTTTTTATGACAGCACACCAGGTGTGGACTTGACTGAGAGCAGTATTTGGGCTCCTGGCCTTGTTGGCCTCACAGTGGTAGCGCTGTTGCCCCAACAAAGCTGAGGCGTGTACGAGGGTCGGGAGATGAGAACAGTTAGTTCCTGGTAAGAATGCCATAGATTCCAACCCGGAATTCAGCAGGACTTTTCAAAGTGAATAAATGATTATCAACTTGTTTGTATTTGGGCAATTCCCAGAGCCCTCGAGTGATAGTTTTTGACTGTTTTGTCCAGTGCGCATTTGTTTTGAGGGGAGAGAATTTGATGACATCTTTGGAATCACTGAAGTCCCTCCTATCCATTTTGTCAGGTCTGGGATTTGATTTTACCCACATACAATGCCTGTTACTGTTTGATGGGTTCTGGCAGAAGACACACAACTCCTGGATCAGAAAAAAGGTTTTATTGCTNACACACAGAATGATTAAACTGACTTGCCAAAGGTCACACAGTGAGTTAGTGCTAGAACCAGAGTTCAAATGCAGATATCTGCAGGGGCAGGCGTGTTTCTCCCTGTGTTCATGTAACCTCCCAGTCATGCAAAGGTAAGTGATGAGCTGACCTTGACCCTCTGGGTTCTCACATCTCCAGAATCTCTCTGTAGATTTTTGGCTAGTCCAGTGGTCTGCTGTACACCTCACATGAGCTACGACTTCAGGCTAGCAGCTGTGAGCTTTCCCCATTTATGTCCTCCCAAGTTTGCAGTTTTTATGACAGCACACCAGGTGTGGACTTGACTGAGAGCAGTATTTGGGCTCCTGGCCTTGTTGGCCTCACAGTGGTAGCGCTGTTGCCCCAACAAAGCTGAGGCGTGTACGAGGGTCGGGAGATGAGAACAGTTAGTTCCTGGTAAGAATGCCATAGATTCCAACCCGGAATTCAGCAGGACTTTTCAAAGTGAATAAATGATTATCAACTTGTTTGTATTTGGGCAATTCCCAGAGCCCTCGAGTGATAGTTTTTGACTGTTTTGTCCAGTGCGCATTTGTTTTGAGGGGAGAGAATTTGATGACATCTTTGGAATCACTGAAGTCCCTCCTATCCATTTTGTCAGGTCTGGGATTTGATTTTACCCACATACAATGCCTGTTACTGTTTGATGGGTTCTGGCAGAAGACACGCAACTCCTGGATCAGAAAAAAGGTTTTATTGCTCGTGACACGGCAAGCAGCACTACTTTCAGCGTGTGTGCAACGGTCTGTGTCACAGCTGAGGAACACCGAGCTTAAGGAATCCACTCTTAGAGCAGGCAGGAAGCTTGCGTGTTCTCTGTGGAGGGCGGCTGTGCCTCCTATCTCATGGTTGCGCACTGTTCACGCTGCCCTGGGAAATGGCTCAGGTAAATGGCAGCCAGGATCTTGCACGTACTCGTTAAGACAGAGGAACACGAGATGCAAGACAACTGCCTCTCCCAGTTGATTTCCCTAGCTGATAGGAACAAAGTTGTTAAGATCTTTCACATTTTAAACGTCTTGGGACCTGTGGTGATGCTTCCTTTTTATTTCTCATACTGCNTGGTGGGCTGCCGTCTATGGGGTCACACAGAGTCGGACACGACTGAAGTGACTTAGGAGCAGCAGCAGACAGTTGTCTATGTATGGCTGAGTCCCTTTGCCTGAAACTATCACTGCTGCTGCTGCTGCTGCTAAGTCGCTTTAGTCATATCTGGCTCTGTGCGACCCCATAGACGGCCGCCCACCAGGTTCCTCTGTCCACAGGATTCTCCAGGCAAGAACACTGGAGTGGGTTGCCAGTTCCTTCTCTGAAACTATCACACTACTGTTAATTGGCTATGCCCCAATACAAAATTGAAGGAAATGGCAACCAGCAATTTTCTCTCCCTGTCCACCAGCAATCCTGATAAAAGGCAAAACTTAAAGCAGGTAGAATAGACACACATTGCTTACTGTGACTGACATGTGTTTAGCAGAAGCTAACTACAAAGGCTGGGAGGTGCAGTGGGGAAAAAAGTTTGCCTACAAGTTGCAAGAAGAGTTGCTAAGGATCAGGCTGACCGACCCCTCTCTCACCCCCATGACTGAGTATGGGCCAAGTTCTGTTCCCAGCCTCAGAGAGCAAGAAAATATATGATGTTTGGAGTCTGCGCTAGTCTCTTCCCCAGCACGCCTTTCTCTTAATGTTCAGGAACAAGATCCTATATTTTGACTGGTCACACTCCTGACCAGTTAAAATATCCCAGTTCATAGGCTCCTTTGCAGTTGGAGCTAGGTGTAGCCATGGGACAAAGTGCTAGCTAAGGAGACAGAAGCTGAGGTATACGGGAGTTCTTGGAAAATCTTTTTGGGGGAGGTCATGTTTTTCTCTTCTTCCGGCTTTGCTGCTTGGTATATTAACATGATGGATGGAGCTCCAGCAGTCATCTTGTTTCAGAAAGAGAAGGTCCATACTCTAGGCAGTGGAAGGTGCCTAAACAACTGCGTGGACCCTACCAGCTCTGAATTGCCTAACTCCAGACTTCATAACACAATAGCAAGAACAAAACCTCTGCTGTATAGACCACTATTCTATGGAGATATCCTTGCAAATGAAGTGGATTAATTTACAAAGAACCAGATAAACTTGGGCTCACATCTTATTTGTTACTTGTTGAATTGTCTTCGAATAGCTGATTTCATCAGTTTGTGATGGGGCTGTCAAACAGGCAAAGAAGATGCCATCCACAAAATGACCAGCATAGCATGTGAAGCCAAGTGACCAGCAGTGGCTGGAACCAAGTAAGCACTGGACGAACATGCACTTCCTCTTTCCCTGCCACCTTCTAAGTCACCACGTTTCAAGTTAACAATCTTCTCAGACTAAGCTTCGCTCTAGGTAGTGAGAGGTACATTCAGATGAGGAAGTAACACAGTCCTGTCTTGGAGGCACACTTCCCAGTGGTTAACAGCACAGGAACGAGAGGCCACAGCTGGTTTGTGGATTCTGCTGAAATCCCAAGGCTTAAAGAGCTGACTCTCAAGCCTCTTAATTCTCTGTGAAATTTTAACCCAAGGCCTCTCAGTAGTATTGCAATGGGATCGTGACACTTCCTTATATAATTTTGGGTCTAGCACATAAAGGATATGAATCCACACATACTTCATATTTCCGGAGATGAAAGATTCTGATTCCCTAAGCTGTTTTGAGCCCAGCTTCACATTCATTTTACAGTGTGTATCCAAATAAAAGTAGTTCAGTTCAGTTCAGTCGCTCAGTCATGTCCAACTCTTTGTGACCCCATGAATCGCAGAACGCCAGGCCTCCCTGTTCATCACCATCTCCTGGAGTTCACTCAGACTCACATCCATCAAGTCCGTGAT
>SJYX01023109.1:9985-66291 GCA_006410675.1 Oreotragus oreotragus
CCCGGCAGTCCCGGTCGGCGCGAGTGAGGGCTCGCCACCTGTCCGTCCCCGCCGCTCTCGCGCCGCCGCTTCGTCCCTCACAGCTTCGCTGCTCGGCTCCCGGCGCCGCCGCGGCTCGGCTCGCCTCAGCGGGCTCGCAGGATGCCCGCGCATGCGCCGCTCCCCGGCGCGCGGGGGCTCGCGCCGCCCGGGCTCGCGCCGCCCGAGCCCGCGCGCGAGCCCCCACGCGCCGGCGCCGCCGCGCGCCAGCGGAGGGAAATCCGCGAGAGGCGATTGGACGGCCCGGCGGGGTCAGGACTGGCTCTCAGGCAGGCCTAAGGCCCTGGGTGGCCCCAAGCTCTGGAGGAGGCGGGGCTGGACAGGTGGGATGCCCTCGGGCCCCCACGGGCTTCGCTGTGCAATTCCTCCTGCCAGGCCCCCAGAGATCGCCAGTGGAGAGGAGAGAGCAGGGAAAAGGGAATGATACCGCTTTAAGACCCATTCAGCTGTCATCCACAGCCCTGTCACGACCCCATCCCTAGAAAGATCTCTGGTCCCGCAGGGCCAGGGCGGGGTCGCCGCGGGTGAACGAAGTCGGGCACACTCATGCCCCTCGCTCTTTGGACTCTGGGACTCCTTGGTTCTTGTTACCCTGAGTTGGCCTGTGTGGTAGATGTTCGGGGTCAGAACAATCACTGCACCCTTCCTAGTAAGGAAGCACTTGTTCGTTGAGGGCGTGAGGGTGAGGGGTAGGGGGTGGTTGTTCCTGCACTGGGCACCGCCTCTGCTACTCCTAGGTCTGTCTTACAGGCCATCCTGAGTTTCTGGTTTGGTCCTGACACTTTCCTCCTTTGTCTCCTCCCTAAGAATCCATTCACTCTTAGGTCTGCAGATATCACTTCGTGACCCTAGATCAGTGGCTCATCAAAGACCAGGGAGGTCTTGGCAACTGCAGGACTTCTCCGTTCCACCTGCATCTGGATGGCACAGTGTTCTTAGCCCTAATGACAGCAGATCCGTACATCCAGCAACACCAAGTCAAAACCCTGGTGTCACCCCCCCCCACTGTCACTCCTGAACAGTCCGACTTCAAAACCCAGTCCAAGGCATCACCTCCAGAAAAACCTTCCCCGATCCTGCACCTAGCAGACAGGATCCTTCTTTTGTCTGGAATTCAAGCTGCGTGCCTTTGTGTCTTACTTTTCCTCGAAGACCGTCAGCTCCCAAAAGGCAAACTCCAGGCTAAAGTTACTTTTCTGATCCATCATGATGCAGCCCAGCACCTGACACACACTTGTTGAATAGGAAGTGAGACTAATACAAGAATATCTTGGTAATCAACAGATCTTGTTTATTCTTCACTCACCATATTCTTTATGATTCATAACTCCTCCCAGGCCTGATTGTGCTTACCTGGATCATCGCCACAGACTCCCACCTCCTCACCTATACACCCCACCTCCCACCAATGAAGGCTGCCCACTCCTGCCCCCTGAAAAATATTCTGTAAATGATTGAGTTTCTTAATAGCTTGATACATTTTGACCGAAGAACATACTAAAAGACATATCCTCACTTCGTTCTCTTCCAGAGAGCTAGACCCCTGCCCAGTGGCCACCATGGGATGTTTGCCATGGAATGAAGCCCCATTCCCACAAAGCTCTCTCCAGGGAGATATTCAACAAGAGGTACCAAGCTGCACAGACCCTCTGAACAACCTTTTAAGAGCTCTTATTTCATTCTGTAGTTCTACTCCCGTCGACTGATATATGTGATGATAATCTCAGAGCCTAAGAACTAGCTTCCCCAAAGTTCACTTATTCCCTGTCTCAATCCGTCCTAGATGATGACCTCCCCATATAAAGACAATTCCAATCCATGTCTCCACAGTTCAGCTCAGGGGTGGGAGGGCTTTCATCCCAATTGGCAGAGAAGAGAGGGGGCCGAGGTGAGAGGGAGGGCATCTGATAAGTCCCAGACTCCTACAGTCTTGCTGTTTGCACTAAATTTAGCACATTGTCTTGAGTTGAAGCAAAAGGGCAAAGCACATGTTGTGGAAACTCAGCACTGAGCAGGACAATGCACCTGCTCTCCTATACCTACAGCATCTGCTCTGCGCCTCTCCTCGGGTTCTCAGTCCACTCACCTACGGAGGCTCTCAATCCACTCTCACCCTGCACAAACACACCCCTTCTGGCACGTGAACCGACTTCCAGCTTGCCTCTGAAAATCAGGACCCACAATGCCCTACTCTCTCTTGCTTTCTACCCACCCTTCCATATGTTCTGACCACCAGGAAACCACTGCACCATTGCTGCTCCGCCCCCCATCTTCACCCTGTTCTGCTCCACAGACTCTTTCTGTGGTCCCAGGAACACCTGTTGGTACTCCCATCCCCTATTCCCTCTTGCGTCCTTTTCTCTCTACCTGACTTCAGAGAAGAATTATCTGTTCCAAACCCCTTTATTTCAGCACAATGTATTTGATTCTCAGTCCCCTATGTTCTGGTTTCTGACACTGTCACCTCCAGGAAACTGCTCTCATGTAAGTGCCTGGGCCTATCCCAACTCCAGACACAAGCATATGCTATTCCCTGGCTCTTACTGGACCTTTGTATACAGTATCCCTCAGCCTATGTATTTTCTTCTCTTGAAACTCATGGATCCTCCTCACCCTGCAAGGACTGCTTTCCCCAGGAAAACTTCCCCAGCTGCCTCTGGCTAAAGGGGATTTTGCTCTTCCATAAGGAATTTTCCTGCAGCCATTACCCATCCCACCCTCCTCCAAGAGATCAAATATGTCCACCTTACACATTGACAAACATTTGTGACCTTCAGTGGTAAAGACTGCTCTTCACTTATTTTTACCCCACACGGAGACTAACATGGTGCCTGCCACCTAACAGGAATTCGGTAGATAGTCTTGGGTGGATGATCCTGTATGTTTTCAAGGAACGTAATGAAGTAGATTGGGAAAGAGAACTGAGAAATTTACTTCAGGGAGTTACAAATCTCCAAATTCAGAAACTTGAGTTAATTAGGGTAAATTTCTCTGATACAGGCACACTGGCTTTAATTAAAAATTCATCAAGACATGTTACTGAGTATCTGTTCAGAAGATAAACATGGCAGAGCAATTTATCTAAGAAATAGAGAGAAATAGAGAATTTTCAAACAGTTTGACTTAACATCACTATTACTTTTGGGTCGAACTGATTACTTCATAATAAATCACATTATAATAAATGAGTGAAGAGGGAATCAAGTTTTCAACAGGATATTCTTTAAAACTGGTGACTATTAAAAATAGCCTAAAACCAATGGATAAAGAGGATGTGGTACAAATATACAATGGAACATTACTCAGCCATTAGAAAGAATGAAATAATTCCATGTGCAGCCACATGGATGGACCTAAAGATTGCCATACAGAGTGAAGTAAGTCAGACAGAGAAGGAGTAATGCCATATGACACCCCTTATATGTGGAGTCTAAAAAGAAATGAGACAAATGAACTTACTTGCAAAACAGAAAGAGACTCACAGACTTAGAGAATGAACTTACTGTTGCTGGAGGGAAGGATGGGGGGAAGGGATAGCTAGGAAGTTTGGGATGGACATGTACACAAGGTTATATTTTAAATGGACAACCAACAAGGTCCATCACTTGGAAATCTGCTCAACGTTAAGTGGCAGCCTGGATGGGAGGAGAGTTTGTGGGAGAATGGATACATGTATATGTATGGCTGAATCCCTTCGCTGTTCATCTGAAACTATCACAAACTTGTTTGTTAATCGACTATATTCTAACACAAAATAAAAAGATTTTTAAAAATTTAAAAATAGCCCATAACTGAACAGGTTTTGTAGTAACGTAAATGTGGACAGCATCATCTTTTTGTCCTAAGTGGAACTCAAGTTAATCAACCACTGTTTAACATAAGCAAATTGCATAACGGTGATCCCCCCTCATTATCTTTGGTGAATGAGACTGGCCCTCTATAAACTCAAGGAGCTACACTTCATATCTTCTCTCCTCATTTTCTGCTGCCTGGAGAATCAGACAGCAGTATTTAAGGAGTCAGCCAGTCTGATGACTCAGCTCAGAAAACAATGTGTGGCCACAAAGATGATGTTTATCCAGGAGCATCCTGGAGGCTTTTGCGACTGAAGTCGGCAAGCAGTAAGGCAAGCGGTACACGATGCTCATTCTCCAGAGAGGTTTTGGCCATGGTGCCAGAAGCACTCACTTCCCTCGCCCAGCAGCTGAGCTCATCTGGTGCTCTGTCCGAGCAGAATGATGGGAAAGCTTCAGAGAAATGCAGCAGGTTCAGAGGCAAGTCCAAGCAAAGTGCAGGTGATAGCGGCGACAGTGTGCCTTCTCTTCGTCAAGAGGTGCTGCATCTACAGCTTGTGGCCATCTGCACCCGGGGGACAGGTGGCTAAGAGGCTCAGAATACATGTTATCCAACTTCTCTCTCCCCTGCTGGGCTCTTCTAGGAATGGCTCTGCTCTGGTTAATAAAGCATCTACAGAGCGGGAGTATCACTTCACTACCACCCCTTATGCTCCCTCAAAGAAACTTCTTTTAGGAAACCTTCTCTCGGGAGATAACACTAGAATAAAAGGCTAACAGAGTAGGTTAACAGAGAGACGGCTGACAAAGTTAGGGTCCTTTCAGGTGAAGAGACCTAAGTGACGAGGATATTATTAGTATTTTCCTTTAAATTTTGTTGCATCTGAATATCTTTGCGGTGGGGAGGGGACAGGGAAGAGTGTGAAAAAGAGACAGATTAAGCAGTGCAATATTTCATTATTTTCTCTAAAATGACAAACTTTAACCATCTGTTCCTATTTTACCAACCCATTCAAAATATCGTTAAAATGCAGATTACATGCAGTTAGCCAGGGTCTTTCAAATGAGAAGTGACCAAAGCCTCCCTGAGTTTCACCCCCAGAAATCGATGTGACACTCCTGGACGGGCTGTAGCTATCAAGCCTCACCAGAAGCACCTTCGGGTGGGTCACAACCTCAGCACCTTCTTCCTGACCATGCAGGACTTTGAGCTGGACTTCCCTGGTGGTCTAGTGGTTCAGGATCCACCTTGCAATGCAGGGGACACAGGTTCAGTCCCTGGGCTGGGAAGATCTCACATGCTGCAGAGCAACTAAGCCCATGTGCCACAACTGCTGAGCCTGTGCTTTAGAGCCGGGGAGCCTCAACACTGAAGCCCACCCACCAGAGAGCCCGGCTCCGCAACAAGAGAAGAGACCACAGTGAGAAGCCTGTGCGCCAGAGCTAGAGAAACCCCTCGCAACAGTGCAGCCATAAAGAAAGAAAGACGATGACCTACCTAGAGACAATGGCTTTTTTCTTTTTTTTCTGCTTCCTCAGTGCTTAATACACAGGATCTGACACATAGTAGGTACTCTGCAAATATTGCTTGAACGAATGCATTAGTGAATAAGTGCTTCCCCCTCCCCCAAGAAATGTAAATCTTTGTTCTAGTATGATTTTTGTTTGTTTGCTGTTTGCTTCTGGCTAGCAAAACAAAAAGAGATAGAATCAAAAACAAGATACCCCCTGCAAGGAGGAACAAGTTGATAGAAGCTTGGCATCACTTAGTTCACCTTTCCCTTTGGGGGAAATAACTGTGCCCTTGAATTTCTGCACTAAGTCATCAAGGAGGAATTGAAATTAAAAACCTTGGAGAGTAATTAGCAACAAAACGTTCTAATGTCAAGAAGTGAATTTTATGGGACCATATTTGTAATATTAATTGGGCCTCTGCGTAGCCAAAGGGTGAAATTATTGCTCCAATACAAATAGGCCCAAAAGAGAAAAACAGCCCAAAATAGCACAGATATTGCAAATCAGGACAGAGGTAATTTCTCTACACATAAAAAGCAACCAATTGCAAAGCCTTTACCATTTTGCTTAAGTGCGAAACGCAGCCTGTTTGTTTGGCGTAGCACCACCTACCCCATCTCTGAACTGCTGTGGGGCTGGAGCTAGAAAGGGAAGGCTTCTTTTTCACCAGCTCCTCATACTTTTTACCTCGAAGTTTATGGAAAATTTTAATCATTCATCTACCAAATATTTATTGAGCACCTATTGTGGACCAGATCCAACGCAGCTGTTCAGTCTTTCCCGTCACAGAGTTTAACAAATCAGTTGGGGGGAAGAAACCCTGGACCAATTATCACACAAGCAAATCTCTAATTAGAGACAGAAGTACTAGGACAAGAGTACACTTACAAAGGGAGCATTCACCAAGGGAACTGACCTAGTTTGACAAATCTAGGAAGACTTCCTGGAGGAAATGGTGTTTAAACTGTAACCTAACAAGCCACTGCAACGAGAAGGCCGTGCACCGCAACTAGAGAGTAGCCACGAAATAACAAAGACTCAGTGCAGCCAAAAGTAAAAAAAAAAAAAAACCTGGAACCTGACAATGCAGACAAACCAGCCAAGTAAAGAAGGAGTGAATGTGCCCCAGGCAAAGGGAGCAGCATTGGGGGAGGCAGGTCGGGTAAGGAAGGAGTTCAGTGTCTCTGAACAGTGGAAAGGCCAGTGTGACCAGGATGCAATGAGTGAGCAAGCAAGTAAGTGGAGAGTGGGAAGAGATGTGGCTAGAGAGGGAGGCAGGGCCAGCTCTTGGGACCTGACTGGGTCCCGTGACACTGGTACACCAACCATTGCCAGGCTGTGGGTCAGAACCACTCCCCAGCCAGGGCCACTCCAGGCTACCCTCCCCACTTTGAGTCAACCCTTCCTTGATTATCTCACACCCAAGTGGAGACTTAGCCCTCATCTCCGAGGCTCAGAGGGGAAGAGTAACTTACCTCCTACAGAGCACGTCCCAGAGTCTAGGAGGGGTCCTGGGCCCACTGGTTAACTGTGACCTCAACTCTTGGTTTATCCCCTGGATCTGCCCATGCCAAGGGGTTAGGGCAAGAATATCACCAAACATGCCAGGAAGCAACTGGCCCTGAATCTGATCAGGGACTACTGCTAATCTCTTTCTTGAGGAACATTTAGTGAGTCCTCACTCAGCCGTGTCTGACTCTTTTGAGACCCCAGGGACTGTAGCCTGGCAGGCTCCTCTATCCATGGGACTTCTCAGGTAAGAACACTGGAGTGGGCTGCCACTCCCTTCTCTAGGAAGTCTCCCCAGCCCAGGGACTGAACCAGCATCTCCTGCGTTGGCAGGTAAATTCTTTACCAACTGCACCACCTGGAAAGCCCAACATTTAGAAGAAGATGCAAAAAAAAAAAAAAAACACCAAGACAACAAAAACCTCCAAAGAACTCTCTGGTGGAACTTCTCTGGTGGTCCACTGTGCGAGACTTTGAGTTCCCAATGCAGGAGGCTTGAGTTCAGTGCCCGATCAGGGAACTAGATCCCACAGTCTGCAACTAAGAGTTTGAATGCCGCAATGAAAATATTCCACATTCCCCAACCAAGACCTAATGCAGCCAAACAAATAAATTAACTTAAAGAAAAAGAACTCTTTCCTGAGAACAAGCCTTAAGTGAGTACTCAGAACGTGTAAGACCCTGATCGAGGAAGCAGCAACAGTACTCACCCTCTTGCCACTGAGGAAGAACAACTCTAAGAAATGTAGACTATTTTGTTCTCCAATTAGCACTGAAGGTGACGGATCAGAATTTATAACATGCAGTCATGAATTATGGAACAATTGTGGAAGTGACTCTGACCCGGAAATCTGTCATGCCAAGAGCCATGGCAATTCTTCACGAGAACTTGTCACCAGGTGGCCCCTGCCAAAACCATCACCCATACTCAGCCTCCCCAACCCCGACCCCAACCTGTCACTTGAGGCTGCTGCCAGCCCTTGAGTTTCTCAAGTTGTCGTTGACCAAGCAACCACAAATAAGAGTTTGAAGGGTCTGGCCTCACACCCAGCTCCAGACACTTCCCAGCTGGGTGACCCCAGTTTCCTTCTCTGTCAAGTGGAAACAATAACAGCTTCTATATCAGGGATTCTTCTGAGCAGAATGCCCAGGACGCTTTCAACACAGAGCCTGCTCCTGCTATTTAGCCACTTAGTCATGCCCGACTCTTTGAGACCCCATGGACTGTAGCCCACCAGGCTCCTCCATCTGTGGGATTTCCCGGATGTGAATACTGGGGGTGGGTTGCCATTTCCTCCTCCAGGTATCTTCTCCACCCAGGAATCGAACCTGCATCCAGCCTACCAGAAGATAATTGTTCGCTCAACATTGGAACCTTGCTCCTACCCCATCAGCTCAGATTGCTTCCCAGAAACACTGGGTCTCCTTCTGTTTGGGGAACCTACTTCTCCTCCGAGTCAGCCTGTAAGAACTGGTTCCATCATCCCATCCAGCTGGGCTGGCCTCCTGGATCCACCTCTCACCATCCAGCACTTAGCTCAGCCGCAGTTCCTTCTTGCTATTTAACACCAAAAGGTATTGATTTCCTTGAGCCATTTCCATAATGCAACACTACTGATAACTGCATATCCCATCAGTTTCCTCCATGACCATCATGCCCCCTGCTCAGAGCCACTTCCCCTAGAGTCCCAGCTGCCAAGGCTCAGGTCTGTTTCATTTTGCACTGGTGGAAAGGTCAAACATGAATTTCTCCCCATTATTGTATACTGTGTCTTGTCACACAGACTCTCTCTGTTTCATGCATTAGTCACAGTCTTGCTATCAAATTAAATATTCCTCGGTAGTTATTTTTAGAGAAATCTTTTTCTAACGCTACATGGTGCAATGATGTGTGTGCACCCACAGCTCTGGAATCCAAGCATTACCAGGTGGGCTCCAAATTGTGTGAGGGCTCAGATTCCTCTGGAAATCAGCAGCTGCCAATGGAGCAACGATCTGTAACCTGGCTCTGTCCATGGGATCCCCTGCCCAGCCAGAAATAATCAATCCTCCAGACCTTGGGCGACCCAGCCATTCATCATTCGGTCCAGGAAAGGCCCAAAGGAGGTTCTTAGCACAATTGTGAGTTAAGTGGAGCATGTCTGTACCATCCCAACTGCTTGTTTGGCTGTCTCCTGATTCCTGCTACAAGGACACCACGACTAATTGCATTCCCATGCCCTGCACCCCCATGGAAGTCTGCCTTCAGGAGGCCCGAGTTAATGACAGTGGTTATATCCCTGCTGCTGCTGCTAAGTCACTTCAGTCGTGTCCGACTCTGTGTGACCCCACAGACGGCAGCCCACCAGGCTCCTCCATCCCTGGGATTCTCCAGGCAAGAACACTGGAGTGGGTTGCCATTTCCTACTCCAATGCATGAAAGAGAAAAGTGAAAGGGAAGTCGCTCAGTCTGTCTGACTGTTAGCGACCCCATGGACTGCAGCCCACCAGGCTACTCCGTCCATTGGATTTTCCAGGCAAGAGTACTGGGGTGGGGTGCCATTGCCTTCCCCGGGTTATATCCCTACCCACTCCTATAGGGTCTTCATCAACCGAGGCCAGCATTGATAGAGAAACGAAGCCCTCAGAACAGAATTTCTAACTTAGCTGGGGTGTGTGTACAGGAAGGAGGAGGGGCATGCTCCTCCTTCCTTGCAAGTCCTCTTCATCCACTTGAAGGCACTGTGAGGAGAAGTTATGCATACCTGAGCTTTAGAGCTCACAGTGGAAGTAAAGAAACAAAGAAAGAAAGTGAAGTTGCTCAGTCGTGTCCAACTCTTTGCGACCCCATGGACTGTAGCCTACCAGGCTCCTCTGTCCATGGGATTTTCCAGGCAAGAATACTGGTATGGGTTGCCATTTCCTTCTCCAGAAGATCGTCCCAACCCAGGGATTGAAACTGGGTCTCCCACACTGTAGGCAGACGCTTTACCATCTGAGCCACCTGAAATTGACTAGAAAATAATTCAAGACATGATTAGGGGCGAGGACTGTGGGGGAGAAGGTGGATTTCTCACTTCCTCCTGATGTTCCCTTCCACGTGCAGGTCCCCATTGGTTGTGGTACCCCAGTCCTCACTCACCCAGGGCAAGTGAGACTGGGGGACAGGGAAGAGGTGAGCCTAGTTCTGGGCTTAGTTCACCAGCCCCTGTGTCCTGACAGTAAGCTCCTTCTTCCCCCTCAGCCTTCATCAGTGAAGAAGGTGATGCTTTGACCTCCAACTGGGTTTTTATTTCCCAAGTGCTTCCAAAGCTGAATGGAGGATAGGAGATGATTTACTGAAGACCCTTTCAAAGAGCCCCTATAAACTATATACGCTATAGACATTCGGAAGCAGGGGGCCAGGTAGACCAGAAAATCCAGGGAAGGCTGAGATGAGGAGCTACGATCACAGATGACAAAAGTGATTGAACACAGCTCATGAGTAAAGAGGGGCCCTCTTGATGGAGGTTTCACAAACGCAGGCACAGAACAACGGAGAAGCAAAGACAGGCAGAAAGCAGTAAATAAGGGCAGGGCGACTGGAGCCCGAGAGCTCCTTGGGGCAGGCAGCAGGTGGTGGGAGCAGACGACAGAGTTCCTAGCAGTCTGCAGAGACTAGATTGGTCAGTTGGTCAGGGCATGTTTCCCAAACACTCTGCCAGGTCCAGGGCAAGCAGCCAGGGCAGGGTTGATGACGGCTCAGAGGAGAGTCTGTGCAGCAGGCTGAAACACTGCTGCAGCCCTTCCACAGCTCCCTGATGGGGGGTTGTGGGTCTGGCCTGGGGAGGGACACTGAAAACTGCGCAGCAGGAACTACATGAGACCCTGAGGAGGAAAGATGTGGTTAGAGCAGTGGAGGGGGAGGGACATGGAGGGGGGAATCCGAGAGCCCACTCGGAAAAGTACAGGTGTGGGTCCCTTGATAGGATCTGCTTCCTCCCATGAGGGGAAAAAGAACCAGTGAACATATAGGAAAATGAGTATCTTCTATAACCTTCAAGAAAGACAGCTTTTTTAAAAGATTTTTTTTATGTGGGCCATTTTTACAGTCTTTATTGAATTAGTTACAACATTGCTTCTGTTGTTTTTTTTTGTTTTGTTTTCTGGCCGCGAGGCATGTGGGATCTTAGTTCCCCAGCCAGGGATTGAACCTGCACCCCTGCAGTGAAAGGTGAAATCGTAACCACCGGACCACCGGGGAAGTTCCCCAAAAGACGGCTTGGAGCTGGAATGAGACCCCATCTTGGGCCCATCAAATAAAAAGAAACATTTTAAATGACAGTGTGCAGGCAGTTAGGAATATGAGAGTAGGCTGCCTCATGTAGTGTTTTCTCAGCAGGGTGGGTGTAGCTGACTCCCCACCAGCAATATGGCAAGTGGGTATCACAAACCCCAAAAAAAGTTAGTTCTGTAAAAATGGATCCAGGAAAAACTCCACACACATAGATATCCAATGCAGGACTGTCTCTAAATACCGGAAGTAACCCAAATGACCCCTGGTAGGGGATGAGTTAACTGAACATGGGGCATTCCCACATACAATTTTATGCAACTGATAACAACAACGAAAGCTATATAACAACATGGAGAATGTCTATTATGTAACATTCAGTGAAAAATAATCAGGCCCAAAACTCTGCTCACAGCATGGTTATAATTATGTAAGAACAATTGCATGCAGAAACAAACCAGAGTCAAATACACCAAGAAATTAACCTTTCCCTCTTTTCTGCAATTTCCCAATGCGTATGTGGTGCTCTTGGGACAATACTAACCTGTATAAACCAGTGCAGCTTCCTCAGGAAAATAACATGCAAAGGCAGGACATGGAGCTGCCCTATGAGTCCACCTTCCCCCCCTTTCCTTGGAGCCCATCCCTCGTGGTGATGAGCATAGAGGACTTCTTAAAGCTGGACTGATGATAGCAAGCCAGGGACAGTGCTGGGCATGGATTCCTGTGCCTATTTATCCTTTCCTCTCTCCCCAGCCTGTCTCATCTACTCATCCACATCAGCTGGCCTAGGCTGTAACTTCCAGAGCACAGGGCTCACTTTTCTCTTTCAATGTGGCCAGTGAGGGCTTTGGCCTCTCAGCAAATGCCTGGAGCCCTCAAGGCTCCTCACTAGGTGCTTTGGAGAAAGGCTGACACTCCCTTCTCTGCTTCCGTGTCTACGTTTCCCACCTCCCCAGCCGGGCTATCAGCTCCCTTACTCCATATCAATGCCTGTGTGGAGGTCACCAAGATGCCTGCAACAGAACATCCTGTGTTTCCCTGACTTCCTATTTTTCTTGCTTAACAGCATCCAACGCGGTGACCATCCCTTTCTGGAAACACTTGCTTCACGACACTTCCTATGCTCTTCTGGTTTCTTCCCACCTCACTGTCCCTTTTCAGTCTACTTTCCTGGCTCCTTCAGGTCTCCCTGCCCTCTACCCCAGGATGAAGTCTCCTTTTCATCCGTCTCTGTGTGCTCTCCTCTCTTGTCTGGTCTTGTGGCTTTAGAGTCCATCTAAATCATGATGTTACCCAAAAGCTGTGCCTCAAGTTCCATCATTCCAGCTGCCCCCCTGAGAACTTGAAAATCTAACAGTATTCGGAAATGAAAGTGGTCAAGGGGTAAAGAATTTGACCACAGTGCTGGCGCACAGGTGGCGCAGGGGTAAAGAATTTGACCACAGTGCTGGAGACCCAGGTTCAATCCCTGGGTCGGGGAGATCCCCTGGAATAGGAAATGGCAGCCTGCTCCAGTATTCTTGCCTGGAGAATTCCAGCCTGGTGGGCTACAGTTCATGGGAACGCAAAGAGTCGGACGTGACTGAGAGACTAGAGCCAATGCAGGAGACTCACATTTGATCCCTGGGTGGGGAAGATCCCACGTGCCAAGGAGCAACTAAGCCCACATGTCCCAACTGGTGAGCCTGTCCCGTGGAGCCCAGGAACCACAGCTACTGAAGCCTATGCACCCCAGAGCTTCTGCTCCACAGAAAGAGAAGCCACGACAACTCGAGAGTAACCCCCACTCTCCACAACTAGAAAAAACCCCTCGCAGCCATGGAGACCCAGCACAACAAAAATAAAAAAGAAAGTGGTCAGAGCTGCGCCCTCAGCCCCAATTTCCTCGTCTCAGTCGATAGCCTCTCCAACCCCATTCCCCCCAGCAGCTCCAGGCAATACTCCAGCGTCATCCTTGGTTCCCCCCTCCTTCCCCCACAGTGAATTCTGTGACTCCAACTCCAAATGCATCCCAGATCTCCCACCATTCCAGCCTAAACTACCCACCTTTCTCACTTGGAATTCTGCAGCCTCCTTATCAATCTCCCTGCTTCCCCTTTTGCTGTTAAAATTCTTCCCAGGCAGCCAGAGGAATTTTTTTTTAAGTGTAAATCACAACATGGCATCAATAGGATGGCCTTCCAAGAAACAAAGCCTCAGCCACACTCTTTCTCTTTCTCTGCTCTCACCACTACTCTACATTGTTTTAGAAATCCCAACCAGAGCACAGGGAAGAAAGATAAAGGCTTAAAGATTGGAAAGAAAGAAGTAAAGCTCTCGTTATTTACAGGTAGCGTTATTGTGAAAGTGGAAAACTACTAGAGCTAATGAGAAAATTTAACAATGTCACAGAATACAGGTTAATATATAAAAATCAGTTGTATTTTTATAAACTATTAGTAATAAACTATTGGGAAATTAAATACTTATTAATTCTACTTTACGATAGAATCCAAAAACTAAAAATACTAGGTAGGAATTAACATAATGCTAGATGTTCAAGACGATAAAGATATTGCTACGAAGCACTAAAGAAAACCTAAATAAATAGGAAGATATGCCATGTTGATGGACTGAGCAAAGTCAAGACAGTATGGTATTAGCAAATACATAGACAATCAATGAAAGAGGATAGCAAGTGGCTTTTGATGAGTGCTATAGTAAGAAATATCTATTTTTCTTCAAGAATGCTGCTGTTGGGACTTCCCTGGTGGTTCAGTGGTTGAGAATCCACCTGCCAGTGCAGGGGACACTGGTTCAATTCCTGGTCCAGGAATATTCTACATGCCAAGCTGTGGGGCCAACTAAGCCTGTGCATCACAACTGCTGAGCCTGTGCTCTGGAGCCTGAGAGCTGCAACTACTGAAGCCCGTGTGCCTAGACCCTGTACTCCGCAGCCACCACAGTGATAAATCCACACAGTGCAAAGAAAAGTAGCCCCCACCCACTGCAGCTAGAGAAAGCCTGTGCACAGCAAAGAAGACCCAGTGCAGCCAAAAGTTTAAAAAAAAAAAAAAAAGAATGCTGCTGTCTAGATATCCATATGGAAACATATAAAACTCAATCCTGAGCTCTCGCCATATTCAGATATCAATTACAGATGGCACATGGTCCCAAATGCAAAAACTAAAATTATACAGATTCTAGAAGAGGGGGAAAAAATNTTAGCTGGGGTGTGTGTACAGGAAGGAGGAGGGGCATGCTCCTCCTTCCTTGCAAGTCCTCTTCATCCACTTGAAGGCACTGTGAGGAGAAGTTATGCATACCTGAGCTTTAGAGCTCACAGTGGAAGTAAAGAAACAAAGAAAGAAAGTGAAGTTGCTCAGTCGTGTCCAACTCTTTGCGACCCCATGGACTGTAGCCTACCAGGCTCCTCTGTCCATGGGATTTTCCAGGCAAGAATACTGGTATGGGTTGCCATTTCCTTCTCCAGAAGATCGTCCCAACCCAGGGATTGAAACTGGGTCTCCCACACTGTAGGCAGACGCTTTACCATCTGAGCCACCTGAAATTGACTAGAAAATAATTCAAGACATGATTAGGGGCGAGGACTGTGGGGGAGAAGGTGGATTTCTCACTTCCTCCTGATGTTCCCTTCCACGTGCAGGTCCCCATTGGTTGTGGTACCCCAGTCCTCACTCACCCAGGGCAAGTGAGACTGGGGGACAGGGAAGAGGTGAGCCTAGTTCTGGGCTTAGTTCACCAGCCCCTGTGTCCTGACAGTAAGCTCCTTCTTCCCCCTCAGCCTTCATCAGTGAAGAAGGTGATGCTTTGACCTCCAACTGGGTTTTTATTTCCCAAGTGCTTCCAAAGCTGAATGGAGGATAGGAGATGATTTACTGAAGACCCTTTCAAAGAGCCCCTATAAACTATATACGCTATAGACATTCGGAAGCAGGGGGCCAGGTAGACCAGAAAATCCAGGGAAGGCTGAGATGAGGAGCTACGATCACAGATGACAAAAGTGATTGAACACAGCTCATGAGTAAAGAGGGGCCCTCTTGATGGAGGTTTCACAAACGCAGGCACAGAACAACGGAGAAGCAAAGACAGGCAGAAAGCAGTAAATAAGGGCAGGGCGACTGGAGCCCGAGAGCTCCTTGGGGCAGGCAGCAGGTGGTGGGAGCAGACGACAGAGTTCCTAGCAGTCTGCAGAGACTAGATTGGTCAGTTGGTCAGGGCATGTTTCCCAAACACTCTGCCAGGTCCAGGGCAAGCAGCCAGGGCAGGGCTGATGACGGCTCAGAGGAGAGTCTGTGCAGCAGGCTGAAACACTGCTGCAGCCCTTCCACAGCTCCCTGATGGGGGGTTGTGGGTCTGGCCTGGGGAGGGACACTGAAAACTGCGCAGCAGGAACTACATGAGACCCTGAGGAGGAAAGATGTGGTTAGAGCAGTGGAGGGGGAGGGACATGGAGGGGGGAATCCGAGAGCCCACTCGGAAAAGTACAGGTGTGGGTCCCTTGATAGGATCTGCTTCCTCCCATGAGGGGAAAAAGAACCAGTGAACATATAGGAAAATGAGTATCTTCTATAACCTTCAAGAAAGACAGCTTTTTTAAAAGATTTTTTTTATGTGGGCCATTTTTACAGTCTTTATTGAATTAGTTACAACATTGCTTCTGTTGTTTTTTTTTGTTTTGTTTTCTGGCCGCGAGGCATGTGGGATCTTAGTTCCCCAGCCAGGGATTGAACCTGCACCCCTGCAGTGAAAGGTGAAATCGTAACCACCGGACCACCGGGGAAGTTCCCCAAAAGACGGCTTGGAGCTGGAATGAGACCCCATCTTGGGCCCATCAAATAAAAAGAAACATTTTAAATGACAGTGTGCAGGCAGTTAGGAATATGAGAGTAGGCTGCCTCATGTAGTGTTTTCTCAGCAGGGTGGGTGTAGCTGACTCCCCACCAGCAATATGGCAAGTGGGTATCACAAACCCCAAAAAAAGTTAGTTCTGTAAAAATGGATCCAGGAAAAACTCCACACACATAGATATCCAATGCAGGACTGTCTCTAAATACCGGAAGTAACCCAAATGACCCCTGGTAGGGGATGAGTTAACTGAACATGGGGCATTCCCACATACAATTTTATGCAACTGATAACAACAACGAAAGCTATATAACAACATGGAGAATGTCTATTATGTAACATTCAGTGAAAAATAATCAGGCCCAAAACTCTGCTCACAGCATGGTTATAATTATGTAAGAACAATTGCATGCAGAAACAAACCAGAGTCAAATACACCAAGAAATTAACCTTTCCCTCTTTTCTGCAATTTCCCAATGCGTATGTGGTGCTCTTGGGACAATACTAACCTGTATAAACCAGTGCAGCTTCCTCAGGAAAATAACATGCAAAGGCAGGACATGGAGCTGCCCTATGAGTCCACCTTCCCCCCCTTTCCTTGGAGCCCATCCCTCGTGGTGATGAGCATAGAGGACTTCTTAAAGCTGGACTGATGATAGCAAGCCAGGGACAGTGCTGGGCATGGATTCCTGTGCCTATTTATCCTTTCCTCTCTCCCCAGCCTGTCTCATCTACTCATCCACATCAGCTGGCCTAGGCTGTAACTTCCAGAGCACAGGGCTCACTTTTCTCTTTCAATGTGGCCAGTGAGGGCTTTGGCCTCTCAGCAAATGCCTGGAGCCCTCAAGGCTCCTCACTAGGTGCTTTGGAGAAAGGCTGACACTCCCTTCTCTGCTTCCGTGTCTACGTTTCCCACCTCCCCAGCCGGGCTATCAGCTCCCTTACTCCATATCAATGCCTGTGTGGAGGTCACCAAGATGCCTGCAACAGAACATCCTGTGTTTCCCTGACTTCCTATTTTTCTTGCTTAACAGCATCCAACGCGGTGACCATCCCTTTCTGGAAACACTTGCTTCACGACACTTCCTATGCTCTTCTGGTTTCTTCCCACCTCACTGTCCCTTTTCAGTCTACTTTCCTGGCTCCTTCAGGTCTCCCTGCCCTCTACCCCAGGATGAAGTCTCCTTTTCATCCGTCTCTGTGTGCTCTCCTCTCTTGTCTGGTCTTGTGGCTTTAGAGTCCATCTAAATCATGATGTTACCCAAAAGCTGTGCCTCAAGTTCCATCATTCCAGCTGCCCCCCTGAGACCTTGAAAATCTAACAGTATTCGGAAATGAAAGTGGTCAAGGGGTAAAGAATTTGACCACAGTGCTGGCGCACAGGTGGCGCAGGGGTAAAGAATTTGACCACAGTGCTGGAGACCCAGGTTCAATCCCTGGGTCGGGGAGATCCCCTGGAATAGGAAATGGCAGCCTCCTCCAGTATTCTTGCCTGGAGAATTCCAGCCTGGTGGGCTACAGTTCATGGGAACGCAAAGAGTCGGACGTGACTGAGAGACTAGAGCCAATGCAGGAGACTCACATTTGATCCCTGGGTGGGGAAGATCCCACGTGCCAAGGAGCAACTAAGCCCACATGTCCCAACTGGTGAGCCTGTCCCGTGGAGCCCAGGAACCACAGCTACTGAAGCCTATGCACCCCAGAGCTTCTGCTCCACAGAAAGAGAAGCCACGACAACTCGAGAGTAACCCCCACTCTCCACAACTAGAAAAAACCCCTCGCAGCCATGGAGACCCAGCACAACAAAAATAAAAAAGAAAGTGGTCAGAGCTGCGCCCTCAGCCCCAATTTCCTCGTCTCAGTCGATAGCCTCTCCAACCCCATTCCCCCCAGCAGCTCCAGGCAATACTCCAGCGTCATCCTTGGTTCCCCCCTCCTTCCCCCACAGTGAATTCTGTGACTCCAACTCCAAATGCATCCCAGATCTCCCACCATTCCAGCCTAAACTACCCGCCTTTCTCACTTGGAATTCTGCAGCCTCCTTATCAATCTCCCTGCTTCCCCTTTTGCTGTTAAAATTCTTCCCAGGCAGCCAGAGGAATTTTTTTTAAGTGTAAATCACAACATGGCATCAATAGGATGGCCTTCCAAGAAACAAAGCCTCAGCCACACTCTTTCTCTTTCTCTGCTCTCACCACTACTCTACAT
Organism: Oreotragus oreotragus; assembly: GCA_006410675.1. Lineage (NCBI taxonomy): Eukaryota > Metazoa > Chordata > Mammalia > Artiodactyla > Bovidae > Oreotragus > Oreotragus oreotragus. The sequence continues at coordinate 28,154 of SJYX01023109.1, forward strand.
TGTTTTAGAAATCCCAACCAGAGCACAGGGAAGAAAGATAAAGGCTTAAAGATTGGAAAGAAAGAAGTAAAGCTCTCGTTATTTACAGGTAGCGTTATTGTGAAAGTGGAAAACTACTAGAGCTAATGAGAAAATTTAACAATGTCACAGAATACAGGTTAATATATAAAAATCAGTTGTATTTTTATAAACTATTAGTAATAAACTATTGGGAAATTAAATACTTATTAATTCTACTTTACGATAGAATCCAAAAACTAAAAATACTAGGTAGGAATTAACATAATGCTAGATGTTCAAGACGATAAAGATATTGCTACGAAGCATTAAAGAAAACCTAAATAAATAGGAAGATATGCCATGTTGATGGACTGAGCAAAGTCAAGACAATATGGTATTAGCAAATACATAGACAATCAATGAAAGAGGATAGCAAGTGGCTTTTGATGAGTGCTATAGTAAGAAATATCTATTTTTCTTCAAGAATGCTGCTGTTGGGACTTCCCTGGTGGTTCAGTGGTTGAGAATCCACCTGCCAGTGCAGGGGACACTGGTTCAATTCCTGGTCCAGGAATATTCTACATGCCAAGCTGTGGGGCCAACTAAGCCTATGCATCACAACTGCTGAGCCTGTGCTCTGGAGCCTGAGAGCTGCAACTACTGAAGCCCGTGTGCCTAGACCCTGTACTCCGCAGCCACCACAGTGATAAATCCACACAGTGCAAAGAAAAGTAGCCCCCACCCACTGCAGCTAGAGAAAGCCTGTGCACAGCAAAGAAGACCCAGTGCAGCCAAAAGTTTAAAAAAAAAAAAAAAAGAATGCTGCTGTCTAGATATCCATATGGAAACATATAAAACTCAATCCTGAGCTCTCGCCATATTCAGATATCAATTACAGATGGCACATGGTCCCAAATGCAAAAACTAAAATTATACAGATTCTAGAAGAGGGGGAAAAAAATGGAAGAATATCTCTGTGACTTTGGGATAAGTAAAAATTTCAGGACAGAAAAAACACTAATCATAAGAGCAAACAATGATAAATTTAAGTTCAAAAAAATTAAAAACATCTCATGAAAAGTACCATAAGAAAATGAATAGGTAAGCCCTGGTGTAGGAGAAAACATTCCCTAACTCATATCCTTTGACAATGAATGTATATCCAGAATATATAAAGAACTCCCCAAACTCAATAATGAAAAGACAATCCAATGCTTGACAATAAGCTACAGACTTGAACAGATATGTCAATTGCAAGTAACCACATGAAAAAGTCCCCTACATCATCAATCATCAGGAAAATGCAAACTAAAACTACAATGAAATAACACTCCATATCCATCAGAATAGTTAAGATAAAAAAGACTGATAATACCAAATGCTGATGGGGACGTGGAGTAACTGGAAGTCTCGTAAATTGCTAGTGTGAATGTCAAATGACACAACCACTTTGAAATCTGGCGGTTTCTCAAAAAGTTAAACATACACTTAATATATGTCCAGAGACTTCACTAGGTATTTAGCAGCCATTTCAGTCTAAAAGAAATGAAAGAATATGTCCCTACAAAGACATGTACATAAGTACCCATAGCAGCTTTACTCATAATAGCCAAAAACAAGAATCAAATAACCACCGAACTGCAGTACATTAGTAAAATAGAATATTCTTCAGCAACAAAAGGGAACAATAAAAAGGAAAGAGCTGCTACTCCATAAACATGCATGAATCTCAAATGAAGCAAAAGAAACCAGACCCAAAAAAGCTATCTACTTCCATACTGTATAACTTCACTGATATGAATGCCTAGAATTTATCTGTGATGCTAGAAATCAGATCAGCATTCTGTGATGCTGCTAAGTCACTTCAGTCGTGTCCGACTCTGTGCGACCCCATAGACGGCAGCCCACCAGGCTCCCCCTTCCCTGCGCTTCTCCAGGCAAGAACGCTGGAGTGGGCTGCCATTTCGGTTGGTTATTAGAGACTTTCTGAGGTGATGAAAATGCTCTTTATCCTGATTGGGATCCTGGTTACATGCGGATATACACTAGTTTAAAATTATCTAATTTTTAAAAACATTTTTATTGGAGGATTGAGAGAGTAACGCTTCTCCAGGCAAGAACGCTGGAGTGGGCTGCCATTTCGGTTGGTTATTAGAGACTTTCTGAGGTGATGAAAATGCTCTTTATCCTGATTGGGATCCTGGTTACATGCGGATATACACTAGTTTAAAATTATCTAATTTTTAAAAACATTTTTATTGGAGGATTGAGAGAGTAGCATAGAAACATATACATTACCATATGTAAAATTATTTAATTTTACATTTAAGATTTTATTTTGTATAAATTATACCAAAGAATCAAACTTTGGAAGCTACTCGTTTGACTGTATAGACCCAATAGACCCAATGTTATTCCTTTTGAAAATCAAATAGTATGGATATAGATATAGTACGGATATGGTCGGGCAGGGTTGGATAAATCAGGCCTGGGAGCACACTGTATGTATTTGATCTGATTCATTCATCAGGACCAAGCCAGGCCTTGACTATTGGACTCAGAATCTCACTCTTAGAAAGCAGGTAGCTAGCAGACAGGGAGGCTGCATGTGGTGGGCAGCCTAGGTTGAAAGGCTGGCTTATAAGCCTACATTTACTCATTTATAAGATGGGGATTAAATGCAATAAGGCACTTTCCAGCTCTGACTTTCTCAGATTCCATCTGTTCATCCATTCCACCTCTCAAAGCCATGTCTGAACCACACCTGTGTAGATTTTTCACTGCTCCAGGACCTACTCCCATCCTTGGAGGGGTGGGGTTGGCCAGTCCAGGAAGGCACACACAGAGGGAAGAAAGTGCAGGGGCCCAAGAGTTACCACTTTTCCCTTCAGGTAGTTGGACTCTGAAGAGGAAACATCAGAATCCCTGAAGCTGGAATCCACAATTTCTTTTTAGGTCCCTCCAGTCCTGATGCCCTCTTTCCTTATCTCCAAATTTAGGGGTATCTCCCCAGGAGCCTTCTTTTATTCACAACTCCATTACTATATTAACCCTGTATTATCTTGGACAAATCAGCTCACCCCAGACTACCTTCTTTCCTGTCTGCCTGTCCTTCTCCCAAACCTCTTCCCATCTATGGCATCTTCACCATCTCCAGGCACCCCTCCCAGCTTCAGGTGAGTGGGAAGTATTCCTCAGCATTAACTCTCTGGGAAGACCCACCCAATTGGGAGAGTAACAGAAGGAAGAAAGCCTTCAGGTCAGACCCTAAAAAGGCAGGAATGAGTGGGACCATTCATTCCTTGGTTAGTGCTCCCAGCCCAGGTCCCTAGCCTGCACTGATTCCTGGGCTAGAGAAGGGAAAACCTTGTCTCCTGCTGATGGAGATTATTGTACACAGCCATTGTCAAGAATCTCTGCACAGCCTACACCCCAGGATCTCCCACCCAAGCATTCACACAATTCCAGTAAGATCAAACCCCATTTACAGGAGCTCACTAAGAGGAATTGATCCCGTCTCTCCTGGGCCCAAGGGCTTCCCTGGTGGCTCAGATGGTAAAGAATCTGCCTGCAATGCAGGAGACCTGGGTTCAATCCCTGGGTCAGGAAGATCCCCTGGAGAAGGGAATGGCAATCCACTCCAGTATTCTTGCCTAGAGAATTCCATGGACAGAGGAGCCTGGTGGGATACACAGTTCATGGGCTGGGAAAGAGTCAGACATGACTGAGAAACTAACTTTTGGGCCTAGAAGTCAGGGCCTTACCTCTCTAGAATCTATACCCAGAGTTAAGTTATATGGCATTGCATCTTCTCCATGCACAGACACAGTACTGGCTTTGCTGACGTTAACAGCCCCAGCAAGTTTTGCAGCCACAGTCTAGTGAGTTCAAATTATTGTCAATGGTGAGATATTAAAGCCATCATCTCAGGGGAGTTGAGGGTTGATTCACGTCTGGCCAAGCCGCCCTGAGTCCTGGGTCAGACCCTGCGCTGGATGGCCAGTGGCAGAGGCCATAGAAAGACACCTCCTAAAAGCCCAACTCCCTGGGCCCCCATAAGGCCATCCACACACTCACTTCTGTCCGAGAGAGGCTAAACCAGCACTCTCCAGGCATATTGCACTCATGTTTGCTCCTCAGATACCTGAAGGTCTTTTCAGCCCCAGGGCCTTTGCACTTGCTTTCCCCTCAGCCTGGAATACCCTTCCTCTTGTTCTCACAGCAACTTCCTCAGCTTCATTCCCCTTTGCAGAAAACTTTTCTGACCCTCCTATCCCTGTCCGTCACCCACTTTGGCTATGAACTCTCGTCATTAAAGAAGTTTTGTCTTAGGTTACCCCAGTCAATAGTCCAAGAGGATTGCCCAAAGCAGACATTCTAGGCCAGGCTGTTTTCATATCTGGCTGGTGTGGTGACCAGCCCTGTGCCCTGCATTCCCTGGATATATTCAAGACCCTGTGAGGAAGAGTTCTGTGGACCTCCCTTGGCGGCCTCCTCTTCCTCACTGTCACCCCAGCAGCCCTGGCCAAACCTGCTGCAGGGCCCATTGGGCGCTGGCCTGACAGGGACCTCCAGAGAGAGGTCACCAGGGCAGGTGGGCAGCATACTGACTGCAGCGTCTTCCAAGAAGACAGCCTCCTCTCTGACAGATTTTAGCCTACAATTCAATTCATCCCAAGACACCATCAGATACTACGGCCTCTTGTGTGACGTGACATCTTTCAGGATCTATGATAGGCTAAGAGCTCTTCAGGGCATCCTGCCTTACCTTTCCCAGTCTCACAGCCCAGGGGGCAGATGTCGCTATCCACATGTTCTAATGAGATGGGATCAGAGGAGTTAAGGGAGCTGTCCATGGTCACAGCAGAGCTGGAAGGGGCCCCAGGCTGTGTAACCCAGCTCAGCTTCCATCTCATCTGCAGGGAAATGCCTTGGTCTTAAACCATGCTGACAGGTGCCTGGCACTTCCTGCCAAAGCTGTGGGGCCAGAGAGCAGGGGAGCCCCAGCTCCAAGGGCCCTTCTTCTGGCAGCCAGGGGCACAGAAGATCAGGGAAGAGGTCAGGCAGGGTTGGCATTCTTTGGGCAGGGACAGCATTTCCATTAGGGATCATAGAACCCCATGGAGAAGGAAATGGCAACCCACGCCAGTATTCTTGCCTGGAAAATCCCATGGACAGAGGAGCCTGGTGGGCTACAGTTCATGGGGTTGCAAAAGAGTCAGACATGACTTAGTGACTAAACAACATAGAGCCCCAAGATCCTGGGTTCAGACCCCCNATAGAACCCCATGGAGAAGGAAATGGCAACCCACGCCAGTATTCTTGCCTGGAAAATCCCATGGACAGAGGAGCCTGGTGGGCTACAGTTCATGGGGTTGCAAAAGAGTCAGACATGACTTAGTGACTAAACAACATAGAGCCCCAAGATCCTGGGTTCAGACCCCCACCCTGTCACTCACCACATGTAGGAACTTGGGCACTTTACCCCCATGCTACTCAAGCCTTGGTGATTTCATCTGTAAAATAAGCATCACCCCTGCCTAGGAAAGACAAGTAAGTAAAGGTCACATATGAGACATCCTGGCTCATTCCAAATGCTCGAAACACGGGCTCCAGCATGTGACTGGAGCAGGCCAGGCCCTGAGCTGGGTAGCCTGGCCCCTTACCCACTGAGCCTTTCCTTGGTGGGGAGACACGTGGCCCACGAGTCGAGGTTCCATCAGTTAGAAGCAAGGCTGCACTAGGGAGGTTGTCCACACTGGGAGTGACTCCAGGGGGTGGCTGAAGGGCCCTCCTTGCTCTGCACAGAGGATCTCTGCCAGGTCTAATGGCTGACTGGTTTGCTGGTCTCTTTGTCTTGTCGTGAGCACAGCTGAAGGCTGGGGGTGCATCTGGGCATGCAGTCTGCCTTATACACACAGCCCCTGCAGCAGGGGCAGGTATTTGGGGATGAGGTAGGATCCACAATTCCTCCCCAATGCCTCCTCCTCTCCATCACTTCCTCTTTGTCCCAACCTTCTCTCAACTCTCCACCAGAAAGAGGAAAGAAATCCTGCCTAAGACAGCAAGGATCACCACGTTATCTCTGTTCCCCTTTTCAGCACCCACTTGCAGCTCATTGGACAGCGCAGGTGGCTGCTCTCTGCCTGTCCCCATGGAGTCAGGACCCTCTGAGGACAGTGGAAGAAAGGACAATCGTGAGGGCATTTTTCATATCAGAGCCTAGTCCTGGACCTCAGGAAGCTACTAAGTCACACTGAGCCTCAGTTTCCCATCTGTAATAGGGGGTCATATGGCAGGATTTAAGATAAATGTTAAGTGTCTTGTTCAATGGCCCATGACTTTTTTTTTAAATTTTTGGCCATACCATGTGGCACGTGGGATCTTAGTTTCCTGACCAGGGATTGAACCCATGTCCCCTGCATTGGGACAACAGAGTCTTAATCACTAGAACACCAGGGAAGTCCCCCATAAGCTTTTTAAAGCACATAAACCCTTGTTCAAATTAAACCTCAGAAGAAAATACAACACAGAAAATAGCTCTATTGGAAGCACAGGCCACATCCTGAGGGTCCAGGGAGGCCAGTGTGAAAAGATTCAACTCTGGAGCCACCTGAAAAGGCCATACCAGCAACAGGAGGTGGACATACTGTTTGTTCAAGAGCCAGGTATCCCTCTAGGAGAGGGAGATGTGGATATGAGGAGGGAATGTAACCTCCACATACAAGACTGGCCTGGGAGTGCTAGGACAGAGAAGCTGCCACCAGGTGCCCACTTCTCACCCCTAAGGCTCCCACCCTGACTTCCTACAGGAGATGGAATGAGAAAATGAGAGACTTCCTGCCTCTCACTCTTTAAAGAGACTTTTCTCTGGTCTTCACATGGCACATCCCATTCCTGCCTCCTTGCCTTGCCTCATCCTATACCTGCCAGCTTGAATGCCCTTTTTCCAAATCTCTTCTATCCAGATTCGCCCTTCAAATTCACGTCACCACCTCTTGAAGCCCTCTAGGATTGTCCCCAGCCAAAAGTAGCATCCCTTTCTCTGACCCCCTCCGGCTGAGACTGAGGGCTCAGTTTCTCCATCTGTAAGATGGGAATGTGAGATCCAGGCAAAGCACACAAGTGGGCCTGGCGTGCAATAGCCACTCAGTAAATGGCAGCCATCTGTTATAATGCTTTGGTCTCCCCCTCCACCTCGGCAGGACCACAGATGCCTCAGGCTCTGGTACACAGTAGGTGTCTACTGAATCCTCACCAGGTGACCAGCAGGTGGCCCCACACCCAAACTAACCTGCCTTGACCAGCGCCTTTGAATCCCAGTAAACTGGTTCCACTGGCTCCTCCTCCTGGACAGGGGAAACAGAGAGGGCCCAACTGGCAGAGTCCCCGTAGCTGGGTGTGGCACCTAGTAGACACTTAATCTGCATTCGTGACCAAGGTCTTGGGGCTTGACCACCCCTTCCCTTTTCCAGGCTTCTCTAGTGGCTCAGATGGTAAGGAATCTGTCTGCAATGCAGGAGACCCGGGTTCAATCCCTGGGTTGGGAAGATTCCCCTGGAGAAGGGCAAGGCAACCCACTCCAGTATTCTTGCCTGGAAGATCCCATAGACAGAGGAGCCTGGCAGGCTACAATCCATGGGGTCGCAGAGTTGGACACAACTGAGCAACTAACGCTCCCCTTTCCACTGCAGCCCTGCCCCACCCTTATAACGATTACTTCCATTAAACAGGTGAGAAAACTGAGGCTCAACAAAGTGCATTACCTGACTGAGACCATAGAGCGTTCTCACAATCCACCAACCAGTGGCAGCATGTCCACCACGGTGCAGAGAGGAGTTGGCCCTGATTAATCAATGTCCCATTTTATTGATGGGGACATCAAAAAGTGGAGCAAACAGCTTTGCCCAAGGCTTTATGTAAACCGGAGCTAAGATCTCCTGGCTCTAAACTAAATAACCCAACCCCACCCTACACACAGGGTGGGAGGGGCCTTCCCAGACCCTTCCTTGCCTGCTGGCCTCTATTCCAAGGGGTGAACATGCAGGCTGTCCAGAGGGACAAAGCAGAAGATTTTATGCTGCTGGGTTTGTGGGCATCTGCGAGAATCCACTGGGGGTGCAAAGGCTCAGACCAACACAGCCAGGTCTGGAGGGAGATAGTGACCTGTGCCCCTCCCGTGTCTGCCGGAGAAAGAGAGCTTCTAGCAGACCTGGAAGCATCAAGACCCCTGCAGAGGTTGCGGCAAGCTGCGTTTTTGAGGCTCAGTTCTGACACTGCAATGGAGGGGCTGAATCGAGGGCGGAGAGGGGCTGGTGCGGAATAGCAATGAGCCAGGACACTGGAAACCGGCCAGCACCAGGTCTGCAAGACAGAGAACGCTGCTGTCAACTGGGTCAGGGGGAACATCACTGGGAAGAAATGTCTCTCTCTCTCTCTCTCTCTCTCTCTCTCTCTCTCTCTCACACACACACACATACACACACACACACACACACACACACACACACACGTGAATATACCTCTTACCGATTATTGAAAGCTCCTAGGGAAGCCACATGAAGTCCACATGAATGCATGTGTCCGAACAGGCTGATGTGAAACATGAGCTTCTTAGTTCACCTGGTAACAGCTAATTGTAAGGAATTGCTCCCATTTCACAGACAGGCACACTGAGACCCCGGGAGAAGCACAGAAAGGCAGAGTTGAGGGCCACACAGAGTCCCTCTGTCCCTAACGCCCTGGTTTTCCCTGCAGTTCTGCCTTCAACCTTGCAACCTAACAGGCACCCTCCCCAGACCCTGAGACATAAATTGCCTCTTTGATTTAAACTGCACAATGACACCTCCTCTCAAGCCTTGCCTTTCTTTTGTGGATCATATCAAGCCCATGATTCAACATGCGTTTCTGAGGTATTTTGTCCTTCTCCCTCACGTGTTTAAACACCGAGACTCTATCCTCAGCTTCCCCTGCTGCCTTTCCTGCACGCAGCACAGGGTCTCCAGCGGTGTGCACTGGGCAGTCAAGGGAAAGAGTCGGGCTGCACCGCTGCGGCTTTGTGACTAGACAGACTCGGCCTGCCTTCGCATCTGACCAGCATTTTACTGAGCCGAGTGCATGACAAGGGTCGGTCGGAACCACAGGCTCTGCGAGGCCCCCAGAATTCATTTGGGGAGTCCAGGGGCCCTTCAGAAGGAGGGGCTACCCTCCTTGAAGCCCAGGGCTGGAACCAAGGTCCAGGAAGCCCATACAATGTTGTTCTGGAGAGCAAGCCCTTGGGAGTAAGAGCCCTATGGGTGGAGAAAGGTGGAATTTCTAGGCGGAAAGTCTCAGAGGTAGATTTGGGACTGGACTGCTTTTCCTTTGAGCAACTTCAGGTTCTTCTCTCCTTCCTTACAGCTAAGGATGCTAGGGTGGCAAATGGGGGCCAGCCACACACCATGCACCCCCAAGTGCTTCATATGTCATGTGCCTGCATACCCTGTATGCCTCCCCACCAACAACTCCACTACACAGTCGAGGAAATCTAGGCGGGAAAGCTGGGAGGCTTGTCCAAGGTTGTCAGGCCAGGAAGTGGCATTCAGCTCAGGCGACTTGCCTGTCCCGCCTTCTAACATCTCATTGCCCTCCCCTACAGCCTGAGGGAAGGGAGGTGGGGAGGGAATGCTGCAGGTGCCAGAGGAGGTCGTGGGGACCTGGGAGGACAGAAGCTGGGGCATCTGCCACAGTCCGGGCCCCCATCGGGGCTGCCCGAAAGGGCTCCCGGGGGGCAGAGGGTGCTCTGTTGCTGGAGTAGTCAAAAGACAGTCTCCAGAGTCCCGCCCCCTCCCCTCCCCGACACTCTCGCTGCCAAATGAAATCTGGCAGCTTCTGAAAATAGCTCAGCGCTGCAGCAGGCGCTCTGCCCGCCCTTCAGCAGGCTGGCACACAGCTGGGGGTGGCCACTGTGGGCAGACGCCAGTGCACACCGGGCCGGGGGTGGTGTCACCCACACGGTGCACTGGGAGGCACAGAGCTGGGGACTCGGGGCAGCTGCCATCTCTTTGCTCCCTTGACCTCTCCAAGCCTGGTGAGGCCAGGGTGGCCCTGGAGCCAGTCTGGCATGTCTACCAGGCCTGGATCACCCTGTCCGGCAGGAGTGAAATTACTAGTGGCTGTGAGCACGTGCCCTTGGGCTGCTTTTGTTCACTCGTGTAGACGAGAAACCTAGGAACAAGGGGAAAATGCCAAAATGCTGTTTATTAATACCTGGATATAAAACCCAGCAGTGTTGTCCTCCCTGACACGGTCTAGGGTTTCCCAGCCAGTGAGAGAAGGGTGAGGAAACAGGAAGCGGGCTGCGGGCCAGGCACTGGCCAGGCCCATATCAGGCATTCAGCATCCTGAGGCTCCCTGGGCAGTGTGGGGCTGCGTGAGCCTGGAGCAGCAAGGGAGGGGCCCTGTCTGCTCCGACTCAGGCAAAAAAGAAAGGACCAGACCCTCTAAGCAGCAGCCCTCCACTACCTCGAGTCTGACCCAAAGTACAGAAAGAGGCCCTGGATTAAGGGGGAGCCCCTTAGCCCTGCCCCCAGCCATCCACTCTCACAAAAGTACACCAGGAGACAAGCCCTGCCGTCAAGCAGGACAGAGTAGGGGGTGAACCCTTAAGGACAGGCTTTCCTGCCTGGGATCCGATGAGCAGGAGGGGAAAGGTAACTGTACTGGCTTTTGTCACAGTGACATTTTTCAAAGTAAAAAAAGGGTTAAAAATATCTGTCCCCCTAAACCCCTCACTGAGATGAGAGGCCACTCTGGGTGGGGGTTGGGGGGGTGTCGTAACAGGATGGCTGGGCTCAGGCACTCTGTGGAAGGAGACTTCCAAGGGCCCTGTGGGATGCGGTTGCAGCAACACAGCGCTCGACCACCCAGGGAGCCAGGCCGACTGACCCTGACACTTCAGGGAGAGCAAGGACGGAGGGGTGGGGGGAGTGTGAGAGGGGTGAGTGGCACAAGGAGAGCAGCCTCCCCAAGGAGGCAGGCAGGCAGACCCTCGATTGCCCCCCTCCCTCCCTTGCTCACTCGCTCAGCATTCGAGACTGGCAACTCGGTCCCTGGTCGCCATGACAACCAGTGGCCGGATGCCTTTCCCAAGGCCAGGCCCATCTGCCCACCCTCTGGGGAGCTGTTTTCACCGAAGGAGGGAGGTCCAACCACAACGCCGAGGGGCCTAGAACTCTAAGGCCAGGCCCTGAGTGGGATGCAGCCACAGGGCATTCAGGCCACCGTGATCAAAGGCACTGGAGCTGTAGCACGTGGCTCCCTGGAGCCCAGGTTTTGGCCCTTCTCTAGGGCCTGACCCTGGGATGAGATTCTCAAGGAGTTGGGGTCATGTTCCCCCATCCCGAAGTTCCAAGTGACAAATTACAACACGACACAAACAACTCTTTTGTTAAAAAAAAAGGACCCTGAGCCCTCCAGGTCAGGGCTTCAGGCCACTCGAGTGTCCTCTGGCCCCCAAGGCCGCAGGAGCTACTGACTGCTGCAGGCCTGCGAGCCTGTGGAGCTGCCTGCCTGCTTCTTCCTCCGCTTGTTGAGGAGCCGGTTGTTAGAGGTCTTCAGGTCCTTGATCTTCACCTGGTCATAGTCCACCCGCATGGTTGCCAAAGCACTGGTCATTTCCTCCTGGGGATGGGGACAGAAGGTCTACTGACCTCAAGAGACATCACCTCCTGCCTGAGTGGCCCCTTAATAGTGTCAGTGACAGCAGTGGCCACCTTTGCCGCCCGAGTGCCCCCATGTACCCAGCTCTGGGCCCATCGCTTTGACTCACACAGTCCTCACTCCAGTCCTCTGTGGTAAGGACTGAGCTTGCCTGACAAGGCACAGGAAGTGTGGTGAGTCCCTGGGACCACACCAAAGGTAAGCAGAACAGGGGCTTGGACCAATGCCATCTGCTCATAACCACAGGGCCTTCAGGGGACACCATCCTGTTGTGCACCCAGGTTACCAGCGCCTGAAGACTGTGCCCAGGTTGCCCCAGGCTCTGAGCTACTGCCCCACAGGCTCAAATCTGGCCTCTGCTGAGTCTAAAAGCAAACTGACCACCCTCCCAGATGCTGCAGATCATAAGAGCAATTACGGCCAAAGCCCCACTTCACTGAGACAGCAAGTCAGGAGCACTGCCCTGAATGGGCTAGTGTGGCCCAAAGACCACTATGCGGTCACTGACACGAGGCAAGAGGGGGCCGAAGACCCAGGTTCTGGGAGGTCACCACCCTACAGTCCCTTTTTCCAAAACCCTGAGACCTGTGGGGAGATGGTCCACCCACCTTGACTTCATCCCAGTGGTCTCTGTCCTCCTGCAGCACGCGGGCCGTGTGGAGTGGAGTCTGGGGCACCACCATCGATTGCTGGAAGGAGCCCCAAGCCCGTGGATCAGACCCTGCAGGCACCTGGGACAGCACCGGCTGCCCCCCACCCCAACCCCTTTCTTCTGGGCTCCAGTGGGGAATCCGAGGCTCAGGGTGGTGAAGGAGCCTGATGAGACCAAGAGCAAAGGCAGGCAAAGGCGGGGCACTACCGCATATCTGTGGCCCACCCCAGGGCCTCTGGAGCCGTCAACGCCCCTGGCAGCCCTGCTCAAGCTCGTCACCCGGCCCGCCAAAGACGAGCAGGCACTCACGTTGATCCAAGGATGGTTCATGAATTGTGTGATGGTCAGCCTCTCGGTGGGGTCCGTCTTCAGCAGGAGGCGGATCAGCTGCTTGGCTAGGGAAGAGAGGGCAGTGGTGAGGCTGTGGAGCTGCTCAGAGGCAGTCCCCCCTCCCAGAGACCACCAGCTCTGCAACGTGCTCCCAAATTCCTAACCCACAGAAACAGTGCACTGATAGGGTTTCTTGTAAGGCACTAAGTGTTTGGGGCAATTTGTTAGGCAGCAATAAACAACTGATACAGGCCAGATTTGTTCGTGGTCCCCAAAGGGAAAATATGAATGAAGGACAAGAATTAAGGGACATTTTGAGGAGGCAGGTTTCGAGCCCATTTGGCAGACATAGAGAAGGACGTTCAAACGGTGAGATGACTTGCCTAGGATCACACAGCTGGGATGTGGAGGAAGCCAGGATCTAAACACAGGTCGGTCTGACACCTAAGTGGTCTCTCCCGGAAGGAAGGCGGCTGGGGTCCGGTGGAGCGAGCTAGGCAGAGAGTCACTCACCATCCTCGGAGACCTCGGACCACTCAGGGCTGGGGAAGCCATACTGGCCCAGGCGGATCCTCCTCTTCATCCCCGGGGAGATGGCCTGGCCCGTGTTGGAGTAGAAGGGCGGGAAGCCGCACAGGCTGGGGGAGGGCGGAGGTCATTCGGCACGGGTGTGGGGGCAGCACCAGGGCGGACCCATTCTCCTCCCCAAGACCCTGACTGGGAGACAGGCAGCCAGACACCAGGGCAATAATATCAGCCCCCTGAACTCAGGGGTTCATCTCCAGGAACACCAGCCGCCCTTGGCATGGGGAGGCCTCTGGGGAGCCTGAAGGAGAGGTGTCCCTTGACTAGAAGGGAACAGCAGACTGCTGGAAGAGTGGCCCACTTGAGCCCTTCACCCTGGATGGTGGGGGCAGAAGCGGTTCCCCGGGTGCCCGCCGGTGCAGGAAAGGGAGGCACTCACAGGATGTACATGATGACGCCCAGGGACCACATGTCACATGACTTGTCGTACTTCTCTGGACCCAGGACCTCAGGAGCTGCCAGGGCAGAGGGCACAGGAGGACCCTTAGGCCAAGGGTCCTGGGGCACCGGCAGGAGCCTACAGCCTGGGCAAGGTGGGAATAGGTGCTCGAGCTGGGGATGGGGCAGAGCAGATTGGTGTCTGGCACCTTCTGGGAAGGCAGCATGTGTGTGAAGTTGGGGGAGGAGCAACAGCTCCCGATAAAATAAACCTGCTTTTAGGCTGGGCTGTAAGAGATGATAACCTCCTAGCTACCTTGGGCCAGTCTCAGCCCTAGTAGCAGTAGGGGAAGGAGAGAAGGGCAGTCAGGGCTTGGGTGGGGTCCTGCCATAGCGGAGAGGGCCCCAGCCCAGCAGCTGCCCTGCGTCCCCTGCCTCCTGAACAGACAGCCTAGGTCATGGGCAAGGAGGGGCCGTGGCCAGGGCTCTGGGTTCCACCGTTCACCTGGCGACCATCCCACGGGGCCTTGGTCTTCCCATCTGTGCAATGAGATTGGCAGGCCAGGAGATTACTAAGTCAAAATACTACAAAACACGTCCTGGTAAACAGAGTGCCATTCCCGCTGTCTTGGGGGGGCTTACCACCCCTTCCACAGCTCTTGGAAGGCTTATCCTGAGGGAGAAGAGTCGTCTGTAAACAAGTCATCACCCCACTCTCCAGGAAGGGGCACTTTGCAGGGTGGGGTGGGGTGGCTTCTCCAGGTCTAGGGGCTACTTGCTCACAGGGGAGCAGGGAGCTTTTCTAGGAAGTATGAGTGTGTGTGAAGCCCCGGGGGCCATTCTGGCCCTCACCTAAGGGACGTTTTCCCAAAACACAGGTGGCTGGCCCCCTGCTTCCCTCTCATGTAGGAGGACGTGCCTGCCCACTTTCTGAATATGATTCCCAGGAAGATAGAAACCGGAGAAAAACAACCACACTTGGGCTCCGTCCCAAGCCGACGGCAGCCTTTTATCACATATATATTTAGAGCCACTGTGATGTCATTCAGCTCACAGGCCAGAGCCAGAATTTTCCTGGATCTATTTTCAAGAGCAAAAACTGAAGTTTGGGAGAATATTTTTGCAGCCTCCGGCCCCCCAGCTGCCACCTCCACACAGACAGAACCCTCCCCTCCCTCCTCACAGCACTTTAACCCTTTGGCTTCTGTGTCTCACAGGCTGCCCCAGACCACAGTGGGGTGGGGGGGGAGGCGGGGGCAGGGGGCAATAAAGAGGTACCAGCCACATCCCAGGGACTCACCCACATAGTAGGGAGTGTAACATGGAGTTTGCAGGGCATTCTGGGTGGTCTCTTTGGCAAAGCCAAAGTCCGTGAGCTTCAGCACTGCATCTTTATCCTTGGACGTGTAGAGCAGGTTTTCAGGCTGGGCCAGGGAGAGAAAACATTAGTCTGGAGTCAGGCACCAGGTGGGGGCAGATTTCCACGGTGATCTGCAGTCAGATTTCCTTCCTCCCTCCCTCATCCAGACTGAGACAGGAGGAGCCGAATCCATCTCACTAAAAAAGACCTGGGTCTTGGCCACCAATGATGTGGGCCAAAGGTGGAGGAGACTAACGTGGCTGAGAGGTGACACCTTGTTTCACAGAGGGAAAACTGAGGCAGTGGTTCCACCAAGCCTGGGGATAACTGAGTGCCACAGAGAGCCCAGGGGCAGGAACTTCTGAGCTTGAGTTGGTGATGCTGCCATGAGATGCCAAAATGAGGGTTCCAGGGGAATGGGGGGCTGCTCATGAGCCAGTGCTGCCAAGCACACATCCTGTACCCAGCCCAGAATGAGCCTGCATGACAGGTCCCTACCTGAGGTTGCTCGGGGAACTCAGGCCCCGGGAGCTGCACAGAGGCCAGTCTTCCTGGCTGTAGGGCACAGAGGGTCTGAGGGATGAAGGCAGTGGGGAGGTCTGCATGGAGGAGGCAGCCCTCAAGCTGCTTTCTAATGAATGGGTAGGACCTAGGCCCACGGAGAGAAGCAGCAGAGCTGGGGCAGAGGGATGGGGTGGCACATGGAATTTCAGTTTGGAGCCAGTGAAAGCTATTCCTCAGGTTCTATTTGAGATGATCCAAACTTGGACTGGGGTGAAAAGCAGGGAAGCAGTTTTTGTATAGGAATCTTCTCCATAGAAGGCTTTTCTCCCCTTAAGGGAAAAAAAAGGAGGCCAGGGCCAAAATAAAGCAACGGTTCAGAAAGTGAGACTGTTGTGGCTCCATGTGTATCCAAAATCAAAGGGCAACCACACGAGTTGGTGATACTCAGCCAGGGGAAGAACCTGATGCAGCGGCTGGACCTTCGGGTCTCCTCTGCCCAGTCCCAGGAGGAAATAAGTCTGGGGGGCGGGGCAGTCAGGGTCTAGGTGGGAGGCTGAGGGCCCAGGAGTTGTAATTCTGCTCTAACAGTGGTTGGCACATGCAGGTGAGTGTGTGTGTGCATGTGAAGCTGCCTCGGTTTGCATTTCTTCCATCTGATCCTGATCACCTGTAAGATCCAGTCCTCCCTGGACAGGAAATTTGGAGAGAACATTCTCAAGCCCATCCACTGGAGGGACAAGCAGGTCCAGCCGCTAGGATCACCTCCGCTCCTTTGTCCAGTGCCCAGCAAAGGGCCTCCTTCCCCTGAAAATGCTGCCATCAGAGGGCTCTGCCTACGGGAACTATGGCTGTTACTGCACACAAGCTCCAACAGTGTTGGGCAGTGTGTCACCGAAGCCTGGCACACTGTCTTCACAAAATTCTTGCTGAGTGAACAAATGAATGCATGAATCCCCAGTGAGGCACCTGCAGAGCCTTAAGCAAGACAATCGCTCTCTGAGCCTCAATTTCCTCATCTGTCAAATGGGTAATGGCACCCTCTCACAGGGCTGGGTGAAGATTAAACGAGATGCCTCTCAGGACCCAGTGGCTCAAGGTGGGCACTAGTTTATTCTTATGCCTACGGGGATTATATACGCTTGAAGGAAACAAGGAGGCCTATCTGGCTAGAGCACAATGAACACGCTGGGACCATGGGAGGAGAGGCTGAGCCACACAGTATGGGCCGCGGGGAGAGGCCTGGAATGCCAAGCCAGGAAAGTGGCCTCCATCCAGTGGATGCTGGGACTGCTGGGGTTTGTGGATGGCACTTTGTCCTGGTCCCCCAACATGGGTCCTGGAGCCTCACCTTGACATCTCGGTGGGCGATGTTCCGGCTGTGCAGAAACTGGATGGCAGTGCCGATATCCCGCATGATCTCTGCGGCTTCTGCAGACACCGACAGAGGGGGGGCCACGGATGTCACTCAAGGGTCAAGCAGCCCAGGCACCGCCCCCCCCGTCACCCTTCTTAGGAGAGCACAAGATGGTGCACTCCTGCCACCTAGGACCACACCTCAGAGCCCGATGCTGGTCCCCCTAGTTTCTTCTGGAGATGCCCCAGCTCAGCTGCTGGCTGGCACCAAGAAGCATTGAGGCCTCCATCCCAGGCCCATGGGGGGTCCATCTCTGACAAGCTGCCACGGACTCACAGAACCCCTTGGGGGAAGAACACTCTCCCCCAACTCTTGTTCAAGTGGGGAAACTGAGGCACAGAGGGACAAGGCCTTGCCCAGCATCACAGAGAAACTCTGTGTGCCCCATCTCAGCCCAAACTCCCCGTGCAGAGGCACATACGTACCTCTTTCAGTGAAAGCCTGGTCACCACGCTCCTGAATCCTGCTGAACAACTCACCACCTTCCATGCTGCCGGAGAAAGCAGGGACAGAGGGGAAGAATCAGGCGTCGAACTGCCCCTGCCCCGCGTCACGGGCCCAGGCCTCCAGCCCTGCTGCTCTTCCCCTGGGGAATGGTCACCGTCAGCCTCACTGTGTCCTGAAGAGCCTGGTGCGTGGTGGGCTGTTGGCATGGGTGGGTTGAACTCAACTCTTCGAACTAGGGGAGGATCTTCCCCAGAGAGTATCTATGTTCCCAGGGACACTGTCTTGATCTGGCAGTCCCACCTTTATCCAAGTTTACCCAAGTGAGGAATGAGATGTCAGTTATCATCCTCATGACCACCGTTTTCTGAGCACCCACTGTGTCCCGTGCCCGGGGCAAACCCTTTGTGGGCACTGCTGTGTGATCCTGGGTGGGTCCTTCACCTCTCTGTGCCTCAGCTTCCTCTTTGGTAAAACAGAGATTAGCGCGCCAACCTCACAGAGTTGGGAAGACTGATTCAGCAGTACACACAGAGCAGCTAGAATGCACAGGGTGAATGCCACACTAAGATCTCCCTCCACAGTTTACATGGAAGTTACAGCGATCCAGAGAGGTGAGAGGCCTGCCCAAGGTCACACAGCTAGTGAGTGACAGAGTCAGGATCTGAACCCCAAATCTGACTCAAAAGATGCTACCCTATGGGGTGAGGGGGAACATGAAAGGCAGACAGGGAGGAGCTGGAGGCCAAGACCCAGGGCCCAGGCTCTGAGGAAGGTTAGGGCTGAGCCACAGTATGCACGGGAGAAGCCTAGGATGGAGGAGGCTGCTGGCTCCTAGATCCAGGCCACGATCACGCAGCATCAGGGGTGGGGGTCGGGGGGAGCCACGGGAGCACAAATCCAGGGGAGGAGAGAGCCGAGGGGACAGCACATATCCCACTCTTCCCACAGTCTTCCCCACCCCAGCCACATTCAGGGCTTGGTGGCCTTCTCTGACAGCTCTCCCAGCCCCTCCTCACCGAGTGGGACTCACACCCAGGGAAGCCGTATTACAGCCACTGAGACCCACCCATGCAGGAGAGCCCCTGGGGCCAGCTGCCCAGGTCCATCACCCTTCAGGGGCTGGGGGGCCCTCCCGGGGATGCCATCTGACCAACAGAGGCCTCTAAAGAATGGCGGGAGCTGGGGGGCACAGGGGTGCCAATGAGATGCTGAGGGAGGGTGGGCCGGCATACCATTCCATGACGATGAGGAGACAACGTTTGCTGTGATGCATATTCTCATAAACATCCAGGATACGCACGATGTGGGGGCCACCTGAGGCCTGCCAGTGGTGGTCCACCTCCTGCCGGGCCTTGGGGCTGTCGTACAGGAGCTGAGGGCAGGGAGGCACAGAGAGTGTCAGGCCTAGAATCCACTTCCCCAGGAGCCACCCAGACAGTGCGACTGCCCTCACTTGGCAGACAAGGACACGTAGGCTCAGAGAGGCCTGTGACCTGCCTGAGGCCACCCAGCTAATGAAGGGCAAAAGGAGGATTCCAGTCCAGGTTGGATGCATGATCCAATGAGCCCCTGCACCTGGCTGAGGGTCAGCTTCAAGCAAGCTTAGCTTGTAGCTCGGGAATGCCTAGGAGGTAGCTGAAAGCTTGGAGGGGCTCAGAGGCCAGAGAAGCCCCTGCCTCCTTTCCCAAGGGTCAGCAACTGAGGCGGAAATTGAGAGGATTTTGTAGTCAAATCACACATCAGTTGTGAGACCCTGTGCCAGGAGCCACACATCCCCAGAGCCTCGTTTCCAGTGGGATGACATGAGGGTTGTGAGCCAGAGGTAGACGCTGGCGGGAAGGAGGACCCTGCTTGATGGGGGTGACTCCTTGGTGGGGTGAGGTTTCCAGGCTTGGGGTTAAATTCCTCCATGACTCAGTGTGACCTCAAGTGAACATTCACAGCTCCAAGCCACAGCCCACAACTCCGTAAAATGGAGTAATAACAGTCATCCCCACAGGATGCATCATAGCGAAGCAGGCAGCAGGTGGGTGGGCGCCGGGATCTTTGCTCGGGTTAACTCAGCCCCAGACTGTGGCTGCCAACCTTAAGGCCAATCACCGGAAATGAGCAAGACCTTGAAATGGTCATGCTCAGAGGTGGAGGGGGTGGAGAAGTCAGCTTTCTGGGGGAAGTGGCCCAGAATGGGGAGAACAGGGATGAGGCATCCCCCGGTAAGGCTGCCCACATCTGCTTCCTGGTCGAACAGGACTGAAGAGCGAGGCTGCAAACCAAGCCAGGCTGAGACTAGCTCCATCTGGCTCAGTACCCACAGGACCCTGGGCCACCATGGGCCCTGCTTTCTTCCTAGGCAGGATGGTCTCCCCTCCTCTAGGGCATATGCGGGGCAGCCTCTGGGACCAAGCTATCCAGGCAAAGATCAACTGGGGTGGAGAGGAAGACAGTGGGTCTCCGCATCTGTCTGCCGCTGGTCTGGAGAGCTGTTCCCTTTGACCCTAGTGTGGAGTGCAAGGAGGTGGGCAAGCCCCTCCGCCAGCTTGGGGGCTCCCGCTCCGCTAACAGTCCAGAATGGGGCACACAGAGGCGGCTGTAGGCAGACCTGGAAACCATGGATCCCTTGCTCGTGCTGCCTTTGCCTCCTCTGTTCCCTGCCCACACAGCTCCCATGCACCAGCTTCTTACTTAACAGCACTGGGGGAAAGAGGCTTGGTCACATCGGCTCCCCCTACCCCCACTGCGTCCTGAGGTGCCTCAGGCTTCAACCACAGGATCAAAGATGCACCATGTTCCCTCCCTGCTCTGTCCTCTCTGCACCTCGTCTCTGCTTGGCCTCCCAACACTTCTCCCTGCCCCCTGCCACCTCTCCCCTAGCCGACCTGACCATGTCCTGGCAGGGCCTCCAGGAGGGTTCCTGGACCGTCACTCTGCCCTGCTTCTGGTACCCTGACCCCTGTACCAGGGTCCTCTCTCTCCTCTCCTCAAAGGCCCAGCCCACAGCTGACAGGTTTTCTCTGGGGTCCTCAGTCCCACCTCCTCCTCTCTGGCTCTTCTCCACCTGTCCCCACCCTCACTCCTTAAATCCCCAGCCCTCGTGCTCCAGATAAAGGCCACCTTCTTCCCTGGCATCCAGAGCTCGCCTTCTCTCCCGGCTCCCTTTCTGCTCCCCTGGCCCCAGAACACCTGGCTGAGGTCGGAACACCAGAGGCACTGGCCCCAAACAAGCCTCGCGCTCTGCCCATACCCCGTGCTCTCTCGCTCCATCTCCTTCTCCACCGGGCCAGCTCTCCCTTGTTGAGGAACGTTCTGGGCTCGGTTCAGATGTCTCCTGCTCTTAGAGGTCCTCCCAGCACCTCCCTCAGCGGTTTTTGCCTCTGCACCTCCACCAGGCTGGAGGGAGCATGAAGGCAGAGGCAGGTGGGGTTAACCTGGGAGTCCCCGGCTGGGGCCTGGCAGAAAACACTGAGCTCCGGAACAAACAAAGGATGGGATGATGGGTTTGATCCCTGGTTAGGGGACTAGATCCCACACGCCGCAACTAAGACCCAGTGCAACCAAATAAATAAATAATAAATATAGTGCAAAAAAAAAAATCTTAAGAAAACATTGCCCGCTCCCCAGAAAGCTCCTGCATCATCGCCCTTTTCTCCTCCCTCCTGTGCATCACTTACTCATGACCTACAATTAGCCTGCTCCTTTGATAACTCTATAAACACACACATACACATATAGCCAATACACTTTCAATATGCCTGGCTCTGTTCAGAGTCTTTTACAAATATTAGGAGGAAGGGACTTTATTACCACCACGGAGGCAGAGAGAGGTGAGTAACTGGCCCCAGATCATGCGGTCGTTTCCCCAGTCAGGCCGGCACCGGGCCGTCTCCAGTTTCAGACTGTGGGCCCCCACGGGCAGGGCCAGTCTGGGTTCCAGCGCTGACACAGAGCACGGGCTTGGATAATACTTGGGGAGTCAACGAACAAACCTATAAAGGGAGGAGGAAGGGAAGAAACCCTCACAACCCTTCATGAGGAGAGAAGAAGAAGAAACTGAGGGAGGACCCAGGAAGGCTCAACAAATGAGAGACATGACAACCTGGCCCAACTTCCTCCCCGCTGTACTCACCTGTCCTCTCTGGTGAACCAGACTTTACCTCCTCTTCTAGGAAAAGCCCATCCTGACTCCTCCAGCCCACAAGCCCATGGCTATAAGTAGGCTTCATTCACGCAAGTACCTGAGGGGTCCCCATCCTTCATAAAAGGGGTCCTCAAGCAAAAGCCCCATCTTCCCAGGCATGGAAAGAGCACGGGGCTAGGACAGGAGGCCTGGGCTCTACTGCTATTCTCGGTGTGACCTGGGGCTGGTTTTTTGCCTCTCTGTGCCTCTGTCTCCCTGGTGTTAAGATGCAGGGCTTGGGCTACACTGGAAGGATGGGAACCACAGAGGGGATCTCTGGTCAGGGGCTCCTCAAAGTACCTACTACAGCCCCTTTCCAACATCACTGTGTTCACAGAGCAGCCTCTGGGTCTCCACTGAACACCATATCCTAACGCCTGAAACTGCTGGAGGCCACTCAGTATCCTGGTCCCCAGTCACAGCTGGGAAGAAAAGAAGATGGGGTGCCCGACAGATCCACATCTTGGCCTCACTCCCACCAGATGCCCGTGAGCCCCCCCGGGGGTACACCAGAGTTGGGAGGGTCTGTGATGTCTCCTCAGTTGCTCCATGATTCCAGCTAGTGCCCAACAGGATCCCATGCACACCTGTGGGACAGAACCCCGGCTTCTTCCTCTGGGACAGCTCCCAGCTGTGCTGGAGGTGTGCCCGCGCCCCTCCCCACCACCACCACCCACTAATGTCGTAAGTACTGAATATGAGATGACACTTCCTTGATCAAATGACAATGCTCTAGTTACAGACCCCGCTGAAGTGGTTTCCACTTCTCTCTTCTCGCCTTACTCTCTTTGCCATTTCTCCTCAACCCCCAGAGCCCGCAGTCAGATGGCTGAGATGCTGACCAACCCCACCAGGCTGCAGACCCCCTCACAGCGTGAGGGGCAGAGCAGCCTGCTTCCCAGAGACACAGCTGCCCAGGCCCCTCTGGCTCTCCAGGTGTAATGGAGCCTCAGAATCGGCCAGCCCGCTCCACTACCTCCACACAGCGTCTCTTCCCACCCAAGCACAGGGTTTACTGCAGGTGGAGGGATTCTTGAGTTCAGGAGCTGGGAAAACAACTGCAGCAACTGATTGTTTGGAAAACAATTTACAGTTTACAAAACACTCTTTCCCTTTATCTCACGGGAATGCTCGGTGCCACCCTGTGAGGCAAGCAGGGCGGGAACCAACAGCTCCAGTTTGCAGACTGAGGCAAAGAGGCTCTGGAGGGTGAAGTCACTGCCCTGGGGCTGCCAGGATGGAGTAAGGTGAGGCTGGGCCGGAGGAGAGCAGGACTCCACACAGAGCATCCAGACGACCCCTCCCAGGGAGGGGATGAGAGGCCAGGGTGGCCCCAAGTCAGAGAGGCAGTGGCCAAAACTACTGCTTGCAAGACTCAGGAATCTTGCTCCAAAATAAATGTGTGCACAGGGGCATGGCGTGCACGCGAGCAGGGGAGTGTGTGTGTAAGTGTGTTCACATGTTTGGAAACATGGGTACCTGGACACATGAGTACACGCATGCAAGGGCATGGTACGTGCATGGGTGTGTATGGGGATAGGTAGTATGGGTATGAGGAATGTGTGTCAGTGTGTGTGGGCCAAGGTATGTGTGTGTCTCTGAACTCTATGATATTAACTTTGAAAATAAGGCCCATCGATCTGCCCATTTGGGCTTCCCAAGAGGCTCAGTGCTGAAGAATCTGCCTACCAAGGCAGATGTGGGTTCCATTCTTGGATTGGGACGATCCTCTGGAGAAGGAAATGGCAACCCACTCCAGTATCCTCGCCTGGAAAATCCCATGGACAGAGCCTGCTGGGCTGCAGTCCATGGGGTCGCAAAAGAGCTGGACACAACTTAGTGACTAAACAACAGCAATCTATCCATTTGTTTGCCTATTTTTCTGAATATTTTCTATTGTTCTGAAGTATCAAGCAGAGAACTGGGCACAAACAGGTGCCCAAGAAATACTGGAGTCTTGCTGCCACAACTCAACCTGTGACAGTCTTGCCTGGGCAGGTGACCAAGCCTAGACCCTTCTGCTCAGACCTCCTCTCCCACTGAGATCCTGTCTCCACTGCAGGACCCTCCACCTCACGTTGCCCAGAGCTGTGAAAGCACTCTGTCTGCCTTCCCAGCGCATCAGACCGATCTAGAGTGCCTGCAGTGACTCTGTAAGACACAGCCTAGGGACCAGCCCCCATCACCCTTCTTCAGCCATCTCCCAGCCCAGGAAAGGCTACCTTCCCAGACCCACATGCCTCTTCACATAGCCAGTTCACCCCTGGACAGGCTCTTCTCCAGTAAAAATGTTCACAGTATCGCCCTCTCTCTCTCCCACACACACAGGACGCCCCAAGGCCCCGGGCTGGACACGCAGCCTCTCCCACCCCACCCCAACCTCCACACTCCCAGCCAATTAACCTACAGCCTTGGCCAAGCTGCTGGGGCCTCTGCCGGAACACCCACTCCTTCCGGGGAAGATAGCTGGTTTATAATCTCTCCCATCAGTGAGACAGCAGCAAATTAAGAAATATGAACTCTGGATTTCAGGACGGCCCACAGCCCGAACCTCCCAGAGGTCGGAGATCCACTGCCTCTCACTGATCTGTGGGTCAGCAAATTCCCATGATTTCCAGTTTCTTGGAATTCCAGCTTTGTTTGGTGCCAGAGGAGAGAGAGGCAGGAAGGATTGCTGAGTTCCCCTAACACCATCTCTCCCACGCCGGGGTCTCAGCCCAGCCTCAGGCAGGGGTAGGCTGGAATTCTCAGGAGTGGCATCTCCGGGTTGTTGATTACACCACAACACAAACGCTGGGTGTCAAACACTCAGGCAGTGGGTCTGGACAGAATGTTATGGGGAAATCTAGGTTTGCGACATTTTTTTTTCCACCGTGGAGAACTCCAATTCTCTACAGAGGGAGGGTACAGGTGAGAAAAAGCACTTTGGACTCACTAAACTCCCTCTTCTTAAGAGTTTTCAACTCAACCATATCTGAGGTCCCTTCCGGCTCCAAGCTCTGTAATTATTTGGGATTATTTTCCCATGGGGACATATCTAACTTTATGAGACACCACTGGAAGAGCAGGATTTATTTCAGAGCCAGTTGTTGAGACCACCCACCCTGTGCTGTCAGCAGCAGGCGTGGCATTCCAGCCCCTGGCCAGCTCATGGGACCCATGCTGGCTGCTTTGCCTACTTAGAGCAGAGGGCATAGCCTCAGATGGGATGGTATAGACTGACCTCAAGTTCAGGGCTCTAAACAGGAATTTCCTTCTTAAGGTCTCAGTATCTTCCTTATGAGGGCTTCCCAGGGAGCTCAGATGGTAAAGAATCCACCTGCCTCCATAGGAGATGCAGGTTCCATCCCTGAGTTGTCAAGCACCCCTGGAGGAGGGAATGGCAACCCACTCCAGTATTCTTGCCTGGGAAATCCCATGGACAAAGAAGCCTGGCAGGCTCTAGTCTATGGAGTCACCAAGAGTCAGACATTACTGAGCCACTAAATAAGAACAACAATTTTCCTTATAGAGCCAGACTCGTCCCCTCCTCACTGGCTTCACCCTCTCCTTCCCCACAAGGGTTCCAGTGCTATTAGAGAGTTGTTGGTCACGTCAAATCTGACTTTTTAGCCACGGTCTCAAATTAGAGCCTCAGACATGTGCCATTACTCTCTCACGCACTCACTTCCCCGGCTTTTGTAGCTCATTAAGGGAGCTAATGGAACCGATTTTGCAGCTACGAATGAGCTGGCCCCACGCCAGATGAGACCTCGCTTCATTAAGTTCGGGCTGTGTCCTGTCCTCCTGATTGGCTGAGTTCCAGGAAGGCCGGCTCACGTGATGCTCCTGACCCCAGATGCCTGGGCCCCGTCTGCGCGCCGGATGACTGACGGAGTTACACCCCCTTTGCAACAACCGTCCCTCCCTGGTGCCCGGCCAGGGCTGCGTTGGCCATGGCGCTTGTTCACAGACACCACCTCATTCAGGACTCACCATCTGCTGGGGAGAACCAGCATCATCCCTTCCTGTGGGGAAGCCATGACTCTGAGAGGTGAGGTGACCTGCCCAGAGTCACAGCACTGGGTCGTGAGAGTCAAAACTGGGACCCACAACGAAAGAATGATAGACCTCGATGTCGCCAAACCTACGATTTAGTAGAAAAAGCTGTAATCACTTTTTAAAGTCCAGATGCACATCAAAGTTATCCTGAAATTTTTTGGGGAAAAAAAAAAACAAAACTTAGACCCAGACCAATGCTTCTAGGCAGTGAGGATAACGCGGGCAGCTGCTGTGCTCCTTTTGTGCGTGGAGCTCAGCCCCACACCCCGGGGCCAGACCAGGCTCTGCCATTTAATGACTGTTAACACCGCGGCAGTTCACAGAGCGCCTCCTGGGGACCAGGCACTTTACAAGCACCTGAGCTTTTGTCCTGCAACAAGGACACCACTGACCATCATTCTCAACGGAGGACACAGAGGCTCAGGAAGGTTTTATAGCTTCTCTGGGTCACAAGTGTCACACAGGGCCACCTCTGAGTCCAGGAGTCAACCCTCATGCCCAGGGAGGACTGCCCGTTTTACAGATCTCTTCCTGACCCCTACGAACATTTACTGGTCCTGCCTGGGGGCCAGGCCTGGAGCTGAAGTTGGGAATGCTGCCACAGACTGTCCCCCGGGACCTGCGGGTCTATGGATGAGTTACTACTGGTTAGGATGCTTGATGAGGACGTAGGCACTAAGGAACCGGGCCTGGATCCTTCTCCTTCCTTTTTCTTTCTTTCCAGATTTAGAATCTGGCAGAGCAGAACCAGGAACAAGGCGGGCCCCCAAAGAGCTGCTCCCAAACCAGGCCAAAGCTGGGGTATCTGATGGCCGGGAATGAGAGGAAAGTGGCTTGATTGGCTTGGAGCCTCCCTAATCACCGGCCACCAGATTCCTGGGAGGTGGGAGTGGCTGGGGCTCTGAGCCCAGTATCTGCCTGGGAAGCTCTGCCAACGGGAGAGCCAACACACATTTTGAAACTGTCAGATCTCAGGGGGCTTCCACGGTGGCTCAGTGGTAAAGAATCCGCCTGCCAGTGCAGGAGACACGGCTTCAAACCCTGCCCTGGGAAGATCCCACATAGCGCGGAGCAACGGGGCCCGTGCACCACAGCCACTGAAGCCTTGCCCTTTAGAGCCGCTGCTCCACAACAAGAGGCGCCACTGCAGCGGGAAGCCCGCACGTGGCAACGAGACAGCCTGTGCAGCGGTGAAGACCCAGCACCGCCAAAAAGACGCAAACAATTAAACCAAAACCCTAAAGAGCACAAGACTCCTTCAACTTGCTAAACTTTGGTGGCCACAGTTTGTCTGCCTCCTACCAGCCCCAGAAAACCTAGAAACGGAGGTAGAAGTGCCAGGTCTGGGTGAGGGTTGGGGTAGGGGAAGAATGCTTCTGGAAAGAGGAAGCTAAGCCAGGCTCCCAGGGAGGGAGGGGGAGGGCCACGGGGAACACAGGTGCTAGCTGGAGCAGGTGCGGGTCCCACAGGGCTCTGGGTCAGACAGACCTGCATGCTGGATACAGGCGCCAGTTCCATCCGATCCGCACTGAACCCATCTGGAAAATGGGGACCGTGACAGTACTTATTGAGAGCACACAGAGGGCTCAGACAAGCACAGTGCCAAGTGCACAGAGGAGAAATGGGCTTTGAGGTTTGCTTGGCTTCAGGATTCCCCCTGGGTCTCGCTCTGATGTGGCCTCATGCTCTTCACCTCCCTGGTCACCAGAATTGGGGGCAATTCAGGTACAGCCTCTAGGACCCAGGAAGGCTGATCCCCTCCACTCCAGCAGGTCACAGGAAACAGATCCTGAGAGGGGCAGGACCAGGCTGTGCAGAAATAGACTAAGAGTCAAAAGTCTATGGATATCGGGACTTCCCTGGTGGTCCAGTGGTTAAGCCTTTAATCCAGAGGTATGGTACGGGCTCCATACCTGGTTGGGCTAAGATCTCACATACCTCGCAGCCAAAAAACCAAGGCATAAAACAGAAGCAATATTATAGCAAATTCAAAAAAGACTTTAAAAACGGTCCACGTTAAAAGAAAAAAAAAGCCTATGGATACCATTTTGGGTGAGGAGGGGCAGACCCTCCAGGGTGTGGGAAAATCAGGGCTGATCTTAGGGAAGGGACCCTGGGGCATGGGAACCATGGCTGAGTGCTAGGGACCTAAACCAGGGGATTGACCTGGCCCTCAGCTTGGGCAGACTGGAGGTAGGGGCACAGTCCCACTCTCCCAGGTGACAGATACCTTTATATCCTGGACTCCTTCGTGCTTCCGTTCAAGCAATGTCCCCTTCTGCAAAGTATGTAGTGACCTTGACCTTAATGACCTGAACCCCAGCTCCTCATCTGCAAAACAGGCCTGCAGGCTCCTCACCTATGGTACTGAGGGGAGGGGAGCAGGCAGGTCTGAAACTATGGGCACCTGTTTTATAGGTAGGGAAAGAGGCCCAGAAAGAGCTAGAACCTCTTTCTGCTCCCAGAGGTTACACAGTGTGTGAGTGGCAGGATCAGAGCTCCCTCTGTCCCAGGAGGTGGCAGACCCCAGCATCCGGCCCACAGCCTTCCCACAGAGGGTGAGGAGAGGCCACACAGGTGTCTTGCGGGCCCAAGCACATACTCAGAGGGTTTGGCTTCTCTTATCGTCTAACTTCTTAGAGGAAAAGAGGATTTTTTCTGTCAAAATCAGCTACATAACTGGTGAAACGTTAGCCTGGTTCTGTTCCTTCCGTGATAGCATAAAAATAAGACATCTTCATCCTAAGACAGGAAAATTCTTAGCAAATGTGTTTTAGTTTAACCTCAAAAAGGTCTCTTCTACCTATGGCTGATTCATGTTGAGGTTTGACAGAAAACAGCAAATTTCTGTAAAGCAATTCTCTCTCAATAAAAAATAAATTTAAAAAAAAAAGGAGGGGGTCTCTTCAATGGTCCCTCCTCATGAAGAGACCCTACCTTGGCCACAAAGTCTGCCCCCAGCTGGCCAGCAGTGCCCATAGAGGGGCTACAGAGGACTGGCGGGTGTGGGGAGGGTGACTGAGGCCATGCCCAAGTGACCCTTGCAGAGGCCCCCAGCTGGCCATGCCTGTGGTCAGCTCTGGAGAAGGGACCCAGCACACCCAAGCTCTCAGAAGAATGACAGCTGGTCTCTCCCCTGGAGGATAAAGATGACAAAGGAACACAAAGTGGAGGGTGGGGGTGGGAGGCGAGACGGAACCACCCCCAGAGGTGGTGCTCAGACCCCCAGGAGTCTTCCAATTCCACCCCCAGACTGACTCTTCTCGAAGCCAACCTTGTATCTGCTCTGCATCTCTCCTGCTTCCCTTGGCTTCATCCGCGTCCCTGCAGCTCCCCACACAGGCATGGGTAAGCACCAGCAGCCAGGCTCCTCCCCGGGGAGACAGGGAAACCGGCTGCCCAGGCTTCCAGCCTCGCTTGGCACCTGGCCCCTTTCTCTCTGCTGCTCCTGTTGGGTTAGAAGGCTCCAGGCCTTCGACACCTGACCCCTGGCTCCTGGGAGAAGTCTCTGGAGCCACAGCCATGAGGAAGAAGTAGAAGGGGGAGGAAGGCCCCGCCCTGTGTGCAGCCAGGGTGATGGCCTGGCAGCGCTGAGGGACACTCCTGCCACGGGAATGGGCTGAGTGACTCACCCTCCCTCTCCCAGGCCTCCAAGGTTAAGGACACACCCCAGTACAGGCTCAGCTGACTCAGGGCATGAACCGAGTCATACAGAGCAGTGGAGAGGGGTCTTCAAACCTGAGTCATCATCGCCCAGCTCCTGTCCCTAGTAGGACACGTACCCAACTGGTGGGGTCACCACAGCTGACTGTTCCCCTGGCAACACCACCGCCAGCTGGCCCAGGAGAGGCATCTTGGGGCATCCTCTTCATAGCCTTCTTAGAAGGGGAACCCTTGAGAAGCAGAGCACCCAGCCCCTTACCTCACTGACGGGCAGACTGACCTGAGAGAAGGGCCCCATTCCTGACCCTCACTGACAGGGCACACAGGGAAGGAAGGCTGAGAGCCATCATCTGGCTGCCAGACAGGCCAGGGTTCCAGGGTTCCTTCGCCTTTCTGAATCTCAATCTCTGTATCAGTGACAAGGTGGTGATAAGAACCCATTCTTAGATTCTGTGTTTGTGTTCAGCATGTTAGACGCATTCAAAGGGACAAGTGGGTGCTCTTACCCTCACCCCCACCCCCTGTGCCACTACCTGCCAGACGGCATGGAGAGCGCCGGCCAGGCCCTCGGGCACCCCCCAAGAAGGGGGCTTGTGTGGGTTCACAGAACAGCTATGGAATAAACTATGAGTTCTTTAGGGGCTTCCCTGGTGGCTCAGATGGTGAAGAATCTGTGGAAGACCTGGATTCAATCTCTGGGTCAGGAAGATCCCCTGGAAAAGGGAATGGCTACCCATTCCAGTACTCTTGCCTGGTGAATCCCTTGGTGGCTGAGCCCTTAAGAACAGGGCAGTGAAAGTGGCAGGTCAAGGCTCTGGCCCTTCACACTCCTGAAATAGCCTGTGAGCCACACTGAGGTGGGGGTGGGGACAGGTGCAGGGTGCAGGCTAGAGGGCCAGCGGCTCAGGGGTGCTCAGCCCAGGAGTGCAGGGCGGCACACAGTCTCACAGGTGGCACCTCGAGTCTCCGAGCCCCTCTGCAGGCTCCTTCAGCCCCTCTCTCCCCAACCTCAACCCAGGAATCCTGGGTGGGGGTGGGGTGGTCCCAGTCTTGCACCACTATCCCAAGCAAAAGGCTCAACCATTGAGCCATAAAAGGAGACCCACCGGCGGAGGCCACAGCCAAGGCTGACTTCCCACACCCCACGGGGACGCCTCAGGTTACGGGTTTGACGTTACTGCTCCAGCTGCCAAGGCGGCAGCACCCAGTCAAGGCTGGGAGCAGGAGGAAACACTGAGCAGCGAGGGTGTGGGCGGGGCCTCTCTTTCTTGTCCTACCCCCTCCGGTCCCTGGGGGTGGGGCAGACTTTCAGGGTGACTAGGATGAGTCCTGAGCACCGGACCAGCCCCCATCCGTCCTCTGTCTGCCCTCAGCCAACACCAAGCCCGAAGCCCACAGGACAGAGGGGCAGGGTCTGAGAGGGAAGCAACCAAGAGACAGTGGGAAAAACAGAGCCGAGAAAGAAGAAAGGAGAAGGACAAGGAGGCGAAGAAGACAGAAAGGGAGAGTGTCACAGAGGGAAAGCAGCAAGCACAAAGCCACAGTCAAAAGAGAAAAGCGATTCTAATGCCACACCGGCGAAAAATAAAACCCAAATCAATTTTCTCAGCGTCTCTGATCTGTCCAGTGCTGAAAAGGCCTCCTGAGGCTCCCTGTTCCCCCAAAGGGCCACCTGATACCCCTGCCCTAAACACACCCCCACAGTTCCCACACAGCAGGATTTTAATTACAATTACACTGGGCCTAATCCAGTTAGTTCCCAAAGGGCAGAGGGTGGGGAGGGGATTCTTTCACACCATTCTTTCAAACCCTAGAAGCGGCTGGCTGCCCCAGGTGCAGTGTGAGCCAAAGTGAGTCCTCACGAAGGCCAAGAATGTGCCACTAAGAAATGCACCATAAAGAAGGCTGAGCACCAAAGAATCGATGCTTTTCAACAGTGTTGTTGGAGAAGACTCTTGAGAGTCCCTTGGACTGCAAGATCAAAGTAGTTAATCCTAAAGGAAATCAACCTTGAATATTCATTGGATGGGCTGATGCTGAAGCTGAAGCTCCAATACTCTGGCCACGACATGCGAAGAGCCAGCCCATTGGAAAAAGACTCTGATGCTGAGAAAGATTGAAGGCAGAGGAGAAGGGAGTGACAGAGGAGGAGATGGTTGGATGGCATCACCGACTCGATGAACATCAATCTGAGCAAGCTCCAGGAGATGGTGAAGGACGGGGAAGCCTGGCGTACTGCAGTCCATGGGGTCGCAACGAGTCGGACACGACTGAGTGGCTGAACAACAAAGAAATGTACTCAGGCTGCCTCAAATGAGAGCCCTGCGCCTACAGGCTCTTGCTGTCTCACGACAGGATCCTGGGGATGTTAGCCACCAAGACCAACTTCTGCTTCCCACCACATATTCAAGCCCCTTGCCACAAAGACAACTGTTTTGCAAAAAATTCCCAAACTGTCTTTTTCCAAGGTTACTCGCGGAGAAGGCAGAAGGAAGCCCAGAGTCTGGTCCTCTCTTAAGCCCAGGCAGCCTCTCATGTGGAGCCACACAAGGCCCCAAAGAGGCGGGAGGGAGGGCAGCAAAGTTCTCCTGAGAAAAGGTGGGAGCCTGCGGGAGCTGACTGGGGCTGTGGTCTCCCTACCCCTAGAGCAGCAGACCCGCCCATCCAGTTAGGGCCTGGCACAGGTGTGCTGGCAAGGCGCCCTCACCCAGGGACAACCGCTGTCCCCAGTCCTTGCTTGGTGGCCATCACCTCTGGACACATGGCAGCCAGTTGCCAGGCTGGGACCAGATGAGGCTGGGGGCTTGCAAAGCCAGACGCTCTACCTGCTGCACCCTCGCAGGGGCCTCTACGAGGATGTCCCAAGCAGGCCCTGGGAGAGGAAGATGAGGGATCCGAGTAGGAGAGCAACTTCCCCAAGTGCAAACCTGGGGACCAGGCAGACACGTAACAGACCTCTGTTGTCAGGGAGACTAGGCTCTGGGCTGAACAATAGCCCAGGTGACCCAGAAGTCCCTACAGCATCCCTGGAAACAGCATTCCACAAGGGTCCAGGTGACACTACGAAATAAAGTTCTGGGAGAAGGAGGGCGGGTTTATGCCTACCTAGTGAGAAAGGGCACCAAAGACAGACAGACGCCTCAATGCGGGAGACCCGGGTTCAATCCCTGGGTTGAGAAGACCCCTGCAGCAGGAAGTGGCAACGTACTCCAGTACTCTTACCTGGGAAATCCCATGGACAGAGGAGCCTGGTGGGCTGCACTCCATGAGGTCGAAAAGAGTCGGACGCGACTGAGCAACTAACACTTTCAATTTCACTTTCTAGTCTAGTGGGATGACATATGAATCTGAGTTGTGACAAATGGTGAGGGAGAGCCACCGCTGACCTTTCCCCAATCCTTCAAACCCTACATAACTGCCTCTTCTTCCACAGGGCCCGTTGGTCCCTCCACAGCTCCCCAGAGTTTGCTAGGGCCTGGACACCACTTGCTGAGATGAAAATATCCTACGAGGACACAAGACTGGGAGTGGGGAAGCAGTACCCACAGCAAGTGCTGAGTTGTGCAAACCAGGCATGTTGTCACACACCCACCCACCCCGTGTCCTCCTCTGTCATCCACATGCTTCTCAGACCAGAGGCCTGCATGAAAGCTGGCAGTCTCTTCCAGGAAACCTCCCCTGGCTGGCCCAGTCCTGACAGTTTCCTCTCGCCCACTCACCAACCTAACTTCCTGCCTGTGGCACCCTGGACTTTTGCTGGGCTGGGCTTGCCTGAGACTCACAAGGCTTGAGATGAACCATACACCCTTACTGAGGCAGTCCCACAGCTAGCACAGTCCCTGTGCGCTGGCTTTGCGGGGGGGAGCCACCACCTGTCTACTCCCAAGCGCAGCATCCTGCACAATGAGGAGAGCTGGACAGATGCAGGCAAACAGCAGCAGGATCACCCGGGGCCCGGTGCGGTCATGGATGACCGCAGCAGGATCACCCGGGGCCCGGTGCGGTCATGGATGACACTGTTAGCCTTCTTCCAGGTGCCAAGTGTCAGAGACCCTCCAATGTCCCCACAGACTTGCATGAGGCATGAGGTGAGTTAGGCACCAGGACTCTGGGGTCAAACTGCCTAGACACATGTCCCAGTCCTGCCACACACCAGCCGGCCATCTTGGGCAAGTGGATCACCTCTCTGAGTATCAGTGTCTTCATCCATAAAATGGGAATGAAAAGAGTTAGGTAAGATAACGTGTACTGTGAACAGGGCCAGGGCCTGGCAGACAAAACACTCTGGAAAACTGTTAGCCATTCCTAGGAATATCAGACCCCACAACACCAAGGCCCGAAGCCTGGAGAAATGGCATCAGTTCTTGGCTGGGGTGGGAATATGATTCTGAAAGTCCCGGCAGAAGGGATCCTGACAGCAGGCTCGGAGCACAGCTGCTGAAACTGAGTGAGGCCAGCTGGGCAGGGCCGGAAGCATCGCAAAACAATCCCCCCTGGGACTTTCCTGGTGGCTGAGTAGAAGAGACTCTGCCTGCCAATGCAGGGGCCGTGGTTTCGACCCCTGATTAGGGAAGATCCCACGTGCCACCAGGCAGCTAAGCCTGTGCCCCGCAACCACTGAAGCCGCAGCTACAGAAGACTGTGAGCCCCACAGTCCGTGCTCCGCCACAAGAGAAACTACCGCAATGAGAAGCCTGAGCGCCACTAGAGAGTAGCCTCCACCTGTCCCAACTAGAGAAAAAGCAGCCATGAAGACCAGCATAGCGGAAAATAAAGAAATAATTTAAAAACTGTCCCCAAATCCTGCTATTTGCATTTCATAGGGTTTGACACCCTCCCTAAGATCTTCATTTCAAAAAACAAACTGCCCACTTCTGGCAGTTCAGGAGTCTACTTGAGTCTGGTAGTACTTGAGTTACTCAGATTCTTTCAAGAGAGGGGCGGCCTGGAGAGACCCAGGAAAACCACGAGTGGGGGCTCCACTGTATGAGGCAGCCAGCCCTCCACACGCTTCCTGATGTGTCAGCTCAGTAAACAAGAGGCCCTGCAGAGGGTGATCTGACCGGTCTGGAGGTGGTAGGTGAAGGGGTGGCAGCTGCTAAATGAGAAAGTACCTGGCCTGCCAGGCAGCCCCACCCAGCCTCAAATCAGCTCCACAGCACCAGCTCCAACAGGCCAGCCCCACCCATGGAGCAATGCAGGGACCTCCTGGCATGTGGATTCAACACCCCAAAACTCCACTCTGACAAAGACAGGATGAGGAGGGAACTGGGAGTCCCAGGGGCTCCTAGCATTTTTCAGTGGACCCAGAGGCCGGAGAGCAGGGCTGAGAAAGAAGACTCACACTGCAGACCCCCTCAAACTACTCAAGCCTTTGTTTTTTGTTTCCTATGATTTACTTTTAATTGAAGGATAATTGCTTTACGATATTGTGTTGGTTTCTGCCACACATCAGCATGCATCAGCCATAAGTATACATATGTTCCCTCCCTCTGGGACCTCCCTCCCACAAGCCTTTGTTTTCATTTATCTAACTGTCACTATCACTTCTGCCTGCCAGGCGGCCAGGGACCACATGTGTACTTGGCAGAAAGTCAGGAGGGGAGATAATTCTGGTCTCTGCTATAATTTCCCATCCCAATCAAGTCATGTGACTTCTGACCACTAACTCCAGGTCCTGACTTTCTTACATGGATAAGGCTTGAGGGACTGGGTCTCCATGTGGAGAGGTGGCTGTGTCCACTTAGGAGTGAAGATATGGGGTGTCAATGAACCAGTTAGCCCTGGAAGGGATCACAAACAAGAGGTCAGTAGGAGGCAGTCCCCTGCCCCAGATACTTGGCAGGCAGACCTCCAGTTCCTGCCAAAGGGACTACAGAGGTACTAAGGGTGGTGTGGAGACTGGAATGACAGCAGTGGGGGTAGAAGCTGCCTCGGGAGAGAGTCGCTGAGTGTGAGGGAGGCCAAGACGGATCAGGCCAAGTGGTCAGGGGCTCAGGGAAAGGAGAAGAGGCCCAGCTCCCCAGGAAGGAGGAGCCTGCTTCTCTGGGGCCCCCAAAGAATAGCAACAGCTACAGGGACACTGACCACAGCTCTTCCTGTTTTATGAGTGTCTGCTGTGTTCCAGGCTTCATGCCAAGCACTATCTATCACTTTGAGCAACAGGGCCAGGAAGAGGCACGAAGAGAGAGCAGGACACTAGGCCTGGCCCACAAATGGCAGAGACGGCCTGGACAAAGCCAGATTACAAGACAAGGAGAGGTCTGCCTGGGAAGGGATGTAGGTCCAGGGGAGCAGAAAGGCCAGAGCCCAGGGCCTCTGCTTAGGCTGACCAGGGGCAATTGGGGAGACAGTTAGGCAGAAGCAGAGAGAGGGCTGAGACCCACTCAGGGACTGAGTGAGCTCCCGGGGCCCAAGACAGGCCATGTGCTGAGGTCTCCTGGTCCTGGCCCTCCTGCGAAGGGGCAGAGGCTATAAACAGAAAGGTTTATAGCCTCGCTAGAGCCATCACTCATAGTATAGGTACGATTTGCTAGAGGCTGTGGTCATCCCATCTTGGAAGCAGGAGAGGACCTGCCTAGTTGGGTGGGGATTTGGTCACAGGAGTGGGGTGGGGGGTGGCAAGAACAGAAAGGTGCTGGGGTGGGGGCCTCATTGAATCCACGTTCCCCTTGCGGGCCAACCCAGCACCAAATTCCGAAGATTCCAACCCAACATCT
Source organism: Oreotragus oreotragus (assembly GCA_006410675.1). Lineage (NCBI taxonomy): Eukaryota > Metazoa > Chordata > Mammalia > Artiodactyla > Bovidae > Oreotragus > Oreotragus oreotragus. The sequence continues at coordinate 64,121 of SJYX01023109.1, forward strand.
CTAGCCACGCTCACCCAAAAAGCCTAAAGGGGAACAATAAGGGAATCTTTTCTGGGTCTGCCCCTTTTCCAGTCCACAACAGGGACCACTGAGGCCCTAGATTCAAGAGCAGGTGCTCTGAGAGTTGTTGCAGTCAGAAGTACCCCCAAGTCACTTATCAGACAGAGCACCTGCGGGAAAAGGCTTAGAGTCAGTCCTGCTTAAGCCAGCGCTGCCTGGGCCCATGAACTCCAGCCGCCCACTCCATCCCTGTCTCACTCACAGCCTCTAGAGTACCACACGGGGTGGTCAGAGCTCAGCCCTGGCTCATAGGGTCAAAACCTCAGTATTAAGAAGAGGCCTCAGATGGCCCCTTGCCCACCCAGGCTGCACCCTGACCCAAGCAGGAGTGAAAGATGATGCTGAAGGAGAGAAATGAAGATTGTTACTGCTCACTTCCTTAGCTCCATATCCCCTCAGAAGAGCCACCCTTTTCCTGAAGGACTTGGGAGAATCCCCTGCCAGGGGCTCCAGAAGGGCCTCCCAACCCCACTCCACGGCTGGGTTCATATGCAAAGCTGTGCCTGAGACCCAGCCTCACCAGCCCAGCCCTGAGATCTTCCAGACACATCCTCACGACCCCTTCCAAGACCACCGTGGGGAGATGACCCCCTCTATCACTCCTGGTGCCACTGGGAAAGACACAGGGAGCTAGGCCCAGGTTCCTGCTCAGATACTTGCAGACTCTGTGTCCTAAGCAAGTCCTGTGGCCTCTCCAGGCCTGTGCCAGGCCCTGTACCATTTTCCCTACAAGCATGATTCCATTCCAAGCTCACATCAACTCCTTATCTTAACAACCCTTGAGCAGAGGAACCTGATTTTTGAGAGTCCAAGATCTAGTCCAAGGTCACGGAGCTGGCAAATGCAGGCCAAAGATTAGAGCTACAACTGCAGGACTCTGGGCTCGGGCTCATAATTGCAAGGTCTGTAATTGAGAAGATCCTCAGCTGTATTCTAACCTCCAGGAGCCACTCTCCTTGCCATGCTCTACCTATCCAAGGGGTCGCTAGCAGAGGCTGCAACTAAGTTAAGTTCCCAGTGAGGACAGAGTCAAGGGATTCGAGGTATGGGGCATGGTCCTGGGTCCAAAACTGTATGACCTAAGCCAGAACTACATAGCTCGGTCAGCCACCCTCAAGACTCCNTACCTATCCAAGGGGTCGCTAGCAGAGGCTGCAACTAAGTTAAGTTCCCAGTGAGGACAGAGTCAAGGGATTCGAGGTATGGGGCATGGTCCTGGGTCCAAAACTGTATGACCTAAGCCAGAACTACATAGCTCGGTCAGCCACCCTCAAGACTCCTGGGACTCCAACTGTATCAGTGAGGTCTTAACCAGGCCCACAGAGAGTCTATGGCGTGACGTGGCTAGACGGCTGGCCCGCCCTCTGCCCAGGAAACAGGGTGGGTCAGGTCAGAGGCAGGGCCTACCCCTTTCAACATGGGTCTGGTTGACTCATCTGGAGCCCATGAGTAGCTTCCTGCCCACAGGGGCAATGGGTGTCAGGCTTGCCCACCAGTCAGCCCTGGGAGACTGTCGCCACTCCAGCCTAGGCAGGCAGGGACCTCAGGAGAGCCCCACTCCAAGTTTTGTAGGGACTCAGCCTCAGGCAGAAAGTAAGTGAAACCCATTCCAGGCAGAAGAATTTCTCATAGAAGCAGCAGCCAAGCTGAATGCAGGTTCCCCTCAGGCCCAAACTCACAGGCCCAGCCAGAAACCCAGAGCCAGGAGTTACTCCCTCCTTGCTTCCGGGTACAGCAGGCTCTACCCACAGCTGACTACACCCCTTGCTCCCTGGGACATTCTGAGCTTACCTAAGCTAAGCCTCAGTTTCCCCATCTGTGAAGCAGGAGGGACCAGAAGCCCAACTTTACACACGAGTTAAGAGAAGGAAACGGTAATGCTTAGCCTAAGAAGCTTAACAGAGGCCCTAGGCACAGCCCGCATCCACAGGTCTCTGCTGTTGGGCCCCCGCCCATGCGGGAGCGCGGGGTCACTGACCTTCAGGGCACACTTTTGCCCAGTGCGCCGGTGGAAGCACTCCAGCACCTTGCCGTTCACACCCAAGCCCAGCACCTGCTTGGACAACTGGTAGTCATCGGTCACTGCGTACTTCTTGGGCTCCCGCCGCCCC
>SJYX01023109.1:66323-128666 GCA_006410675.1 Oreotragus oreotragus
TGGGGTGGGGTAGGGTGGGGGGCGGGCTTATAAGACAGTCTTGGCTTCAGCTGAGCATTCTTAACACATTCCTTCTGACCAGAACCTCAGCATCCCCTTCAACCAAGGGTCTGATGCTCTCCAAACTCATATGACAGGAGCTCAGAAGCTCCAGGGTGAGTGAAAGATGTGAGTGGGTGCTCCACAGCCAGAGAGAACTAGGTGGCCCAGTGACCGCTGTTATCAAAACTGGTATGGTACCAAGTGAGGAAGGGTGGAAGGTGGGGCAAGGCTGAAGTGCCCCCCAGCTCTGAGCAGTCCTGTTTCCAGCACCTGGAGGTGCTAGGAAGACTGTACATGCTTCAGTTTCTCCCTGATCATCTCCAGCATCTCCCTTTCTCCTCTCTGCACTTTGGGACTCCCGAACACCTTCCCGCACACTTCTGCCTTGGTTCGCAGGACCCCAGCCAATTCTGGGGTCCCACACTCTCTCACTTTGCTCCAGCTGAAGGCCCCTTTGGAATACCAGTGCATCAGGCCAGTGGTCTTGTTAGGGAGCAAGACCAGCTAGTGCTCTCCTGAGCTGGGGAGCAGGAATTCCCACCTGTGGGTTTGGGGTGTCCGCTTTGCTGAGGGCTACCTGCTCAGGGCTGAGTTTGCTTCACTAGTTTATGTCCCCAAACAGAATGCACAGGCTGGGCTGCACAGCAGGCCCCCTCACATACTGGCCACCTACACCTGGAGCATCACGGCCATCACCACCACCATGACACAGGGACACAGCTGTGGACACAGCCTCCCCAGATATATATAGTCACTCACCAGGAGCCTGTGGTGACCAATACAGCCACTCACACATCCAGATATCGTATCATCATCCCTAGAGGTCCCTACACCCACATATGCCAAGCTGTTTGGACATGGCCACCCCCAGAGACTATCCGGTCTGACTGGCTAGCCACCTTCTCTAGTCGTAGAAGGCTCCCTGGCCTGAGCTGAGCTCTGGGTCCCAGCAGGGAGGCCCTCAGCCAGTTGCTTGGATCTCAGCCTCCAGCTCTTCTAGAGGGAGTCCAGAGCTCCCTCAGTGCAGCCAGAGTGGGTGTGAAGAAGTGTCACCAGGCTATGGTGTGCCAGGGTCTTATGGCCCCTTCTTCTCATGAGCAGTTGCTGGCCCCTGATCTGTTAAAATCTTCTAAGAGTCATCTGTAACTTACATTGTCAGATCTGGTTCCTCTCCCTGGCTCCTGCCGCCAGATCCTGCCTACCTCTTCCTGCCGCGTAAACAATACCTGGCAGTGTTTCCAGATGTCGTCATCTCAGCCTGCGTTGCCTTCGCTGCTTCTCCTTCCTCTGGCCTGAGACTCAGCTCAGGAGCAGGCTGACCCTGACTCCCCAGTAACATCCTTTGCTTTTTTATGACTTTGGGTTATGAGCGCTCCTTTAGGGCAGGGGCCAAGGTTACGTGATCCTGATGTCTTGAGGCCTGGCAGAGAACCAGACCCAGAACTGAGATCCGAGGATTTCTTTTGTGACGAGTGGGAGAGGGACTGGCAGTCTCTTCCACGGGAACCAGGGCCATGCCTCTCACTCCCAAGAACCCCCAGGATCACTGCACTGGGTGGGCTTCTCTTAAAGAGAAGCCACTACTCAGACTGGGGAGGTCACGTAGCCAGTCTGGGGCAGAGGGGATCTCTGGAAATGGAGAGAGCACAGGGCCTCCACTCACTGCCCACACACCTCCTTCTAGACCTTGTCCTTTGCTGGCCGTGGAGCAGACTGGGCAGCGGCCCCTGTGGGCCCGGTCCCTGGAGCTGCCCCAACCAGTTATGCAGCCTTTGCCTGCTGGCGCCTTGCTGGAGGAGGCAGTAGAGGAGTCCCCAGGCCAGCCAGAGAGGGAGCCCAAGGTAGTGGACCCCGAAGAGGACCTGCTGTGCATAGCCAAGACCTTCTCCTACCTTCGGGAATCTGGTGAGTCTGAGGAGGGAGGAGGAATTGCCCTGGGAAGTCTGACTGGGGAAGATTGCTCTGCCTGTTGAGTTTAACTTGAGAGGCAAGCCCTTGGCCAGAAGAGTCTGATAGGAGGGAAGGGCCCCAACCCTCTCCAGGGAGAGGTGATGAGAAGAGGCTGAGTCCTGCCATGCCCTGGGCTGGTGCACCCAGCTACTTTCCAATGTGACCAGTTGGTTCCTCTCCTGTCCACTTGCCTAGGCTGGTACTGGGGTTCCATTACGGCCAGTGAGGCCCGGCAACACCTTCAGAAGATGCCAGAGGGCACCTTCTTGGTACGTGATAGCACCCACCCCAGCTACCTGTTCACACTGTCCGTCAAGACCACCCGTGGGCCCACCAACGTGCGCATTGAGTACGCTGACTCCAGCTTCCGCCTGGACTCCAACTGCCTGTCCAGGCCACGCATCCTGGCCTTCCCAGATGTGGTGAGCCTGGTCCAGCACTACGTGGCCTCCTGTGCCACAGACACCCGGAGTGACAGTCCCGACCTTGCCGCCACCCCGGCCCTGCCCACCCCGAAGGAAGATGCGCCTGGTGACCCAGCCCTGCCTGCCACGGCTGTCCACCTGAAACTGGTGCAGCCCTTTGTGCGCAGGAGCAGCACCCGAAGCCTGCAGCACCTGTGCCGCCTCGTCATCAACCGTCTGGTGGCCGACGTGGACTGCCTGCCGCTGCCCCGGCGCATGGCTGACTACCTCCGACAATACCCCTTCCGGCTCTGACCCGGCCGAGCAGCCGCCTGGCCTCACCCAGCTGGACCCTGGAGGGGACGTGGGCCCCAGCTGGACTTGGGCTCCCACGACCCCTCCTCCAGTCATCCTGGTGCCCTTGCGCATCTGGCAGCTAGACCAGGAACGGTCTGCAGGAACAAGGCTAGGGGTCAGGGGAAGTGTCACAGGACTTGGAGGTCAGCGCCCTCTGCTCCCATGTGACTCCGTTGTGGTGGGCCATATATGTCAAAAGAGAGGGCACTGGCAGGACCTTGCCTCAACCCTGTGGGCTGGACCCAGTCCCCTACTCACCTGCTGCGGACTCCTGAACTGCGTAGACTTGGCCGACCCTGGTTTCTCCATCCACAGGGTGGGGCGGGCCCCTTCCTTCCAGCTATCCAGCCTCTGTCTCCGGGGTATATCAGCCAGAGGAACCGAGGTTGATGGAGACAGTCCCCCGGAAGGGGCACAGACCAAACTGGGGGATAGCACAGTTATATAGTATTTATTTATTTATTCTCCCTGGGTTGGCCTCAGGGTGAGCTGAACCCTCCTCTCTGCCCTGAGCACTCCAGAGGCCCCAGACTGGCCCCAGCTTCTCTGGTTCCTCCCACCCTGAGATGCGCTGCTGGACCCAAGGTGGTCCTGCATGTCCTGGCACTAACCCATCCACCTGAGAAGGAGTCCTTCTCCTTGGCCTCCAGCCAAGGGGAGGATGGGTGAATAAACAAGAACATGGAGCCAACTTTAGCGCCCAGCAGAGCCTGCCACTCACCCCCTCCAGGGCTGAGCCCTGTCTGCACAGAGCTGGTCTCGCCGGGGCACAGGCCCTGCCCGAGGCGGGGGCCGGGTCAAGGAGCGGCATGGTCATTGGAGGGCCACCGCTCCAGCTCTGCTGGGTCTGCTTCCTGCCCAGGAAAGTGCGTTCACACAAGAGAGGGAACGAAACTCCGTATCCGATGAGACTTTATAAGATAATTACTACTTAAAACAGTTTGGTAGTCTTTTTATTTTCACTGCTTTTTCTGTAATGACAATAAAATTGTACCTTTCATGTACGGAGCCCTCAGAAGGGCCTTTTTTGAGTTGTATACCATTTGTCCCCTTCGATCTTACTGTCAGTATCCCCCACTTTACATCTGGGTCAGCAGAGGCCCAGAGACCTGTGTGGCTGAGCCGGCCCTGCTAGGGCACCCAGTGAAGAGTGGAGAGGGTTCTTATCGTTGTTGTTCAATCACCAAATGGTGTCCAACTCTTCACGACCCCATGGACTGCAGCACGCCAGGCTTCCCTGTCCTCCACCGTCTCCCAGGGTTGGTCCAAGTTCATGCCCACTGAGTCGGTGATGCCGTCCCACCATCTCATCCTCTGTCACCCTCTTCTCCCACCTTCAATTTTTCCCAGCATCAGGGTCTTTTCCAGTGAGTCAGGGCTGTTCGCATCATGTGGTCAAAGTATCGGATGCTTCAGTTTCAGCATCAGCCCTTCCAAAGAGTATTCAGAGTTGATTTCATTTAAGATTGACCGGTTTGATCCCCTTGCTTTCTGAGGGACTCCCAAGAGTCTTCTCCAGCACCACAGCTAGAAAGCCTCAATTCTTCCGTGCTTTGCTTTCTTTACTCTCCAGCTCTCACATCCATATATGACTAATAGAAAGACCATAGCCTGGACTATATGGACTATATGACTACTGTCGTCAACATGATGTCTTTGCTTTTTAACACACTGTCTAGGTTTGTCATAGCTTTCCTGCCAAGAAGCAATTGTCTTCTAATTTCATGGCTGCAGTCACCATCTGCAGTGATTTTAGAGCTCAAGAAGAGGAAATCTGTCACTGCTTCCACCTTTCCCCCTTCTACTTGCCGTGAAGTGATGGGACCAGATACCACGATGTTAGTTTTNGTCTAGGTTTGTCATAGCTTTCCTGCCAAGAAGCAATTGTCTTCTAATTTCATGGCTGCAGTCACCATCTGCAGTGATTTTAGAGCTCAAGAAGAGGAAATCTGTCACTGCTTCCACCTTTCCCCCTTCTACTTGCCGTGAAGTGATGGGACCAGATACCACGATGTTAGTTTTATAGTGGAAGGGGTAGGGAGAAGCTCTTGTCCACTCATTCCCTCTTTTCCCCTTGGAGGGTGGGATACAGGGTCACTAGTGAGACTGCCTGCAGGGTCACTGCCCAGTGCCAGGTCGGGGAGGTTAGCAGAGGAGCATCAGACCTGAAAGATGTGTGAACAGGAGATGCCAACTAAATGTAGGTGGAAAACACTAGGGGTATGGGTGCTGTGGACCGCTCCTGGGGAGCAGCGTCTTTTGAGATGACGAGGCTTAACAGAGAAGTCAGGCTGGATCATCCCAAGGAGAAAGTACAGGGCCTGCAAAGGCGCCAGGGCATGACCGGGGAGCTTATATTCCTGATCACAAGGAGGCCTAGGGAAGGTCGTTCTGTGCAGCGGGGCAGAGCAGTTGACTTGGGGATAGTGGCTGGCCACAGGGTCTGGCCTGGGATGGGTCTGATGGGGTTCTGTCCTAGGCTGACTGGGGTTTGGGCACTCTTTCAGTCAGGGTCCTGCATACCAGAAGTAGGTGAAAGAGCAAGTAAAATGAAAACACTCCATTATCTGATGGTCTGCCTTTGGAGCACTTCAGCACCTGGAATCCTACTGTGTCCTGAAACTTTCTACACCACTGAGTCCCTCACAAGAAAGTACCTCTGAAGCTCACTCATGGCCTTTCAGCCCTCATTTCAGAAATAGTTCTAACCTTTCTATTTTTTTTTTTTTTTCCTATTTCAAGACAGTTTATTTATTTATTTTTTATTTTACTTGACAATGCTGTATTGGTTTTGCCACACATTGACATGAATCCGCCACGGGTGTACAAAACATGAGTTCCCAATCCTGAACACCCCCCCCCCCCCCCCCATCCTCCCCATATCATCTCTCTGGGTCATCCCAGTGCACCAGCCCCAAGCATCCTGTATCCTGTATCGAACTTAGACTGGCAATTCGTTTCTTACACGATAGTATACATGTTTCAATGCCATTCTCCCAAATCATCCCACCCTCTCCCTCTCCCACAAAGTCCAAAAGTCTGTTCTATACATCTGTGTCTCTTTTGCTGTCTTGCATACAGGGTTATCATTACCATCTTTCTAAATTCCATATATATGTGTTAGTATACTGTATTGGTGTTTTTCTTTCTGGCTTACTTCACTGTCTAATCGGCACCAGTTTCATCCACCTCATTAGAACTGATTCAAATGTATTCTTTTTAATGGCTGAGTAATACTCCATTGTGTATATGTACCACAGCTTTCTTATTCATTCGAAAAGTTGCAGATTTGAAGAAGCAAATGTCAGCAGATTGAAGACAGGAAGGTGTGAGGAGTGACACTGATGACAAGGATGAGGCAAGACAGGATAAAAATCAAGAACTCTGGAGGTGTAGAACCCTGGGGGTTCAGAGAGAGGTGTGGCAAAGAATGGAGCTGCTGTTGGGTGAGAGTGAGCAAGAAGCGGGTGAGGGCTATCTTTACCAGGTCCACATGTCCTGCCTGGCACCTTTTCCACTGCTGGCTGCAGGGCCCGGCAACACACCTCGTCCAGGGCACGATGGCCCTGCCAGGGATGTCTGTGGTTTCTCATTGCTTCAGCCTAGATCCCAGCCCCTTTGTGACTCCCAGAATGCCTGAGATGACCCCTGTGTCTGCTCCACCCCCAGATCCGAGTCATCCAGTGAGTAGGCAGTGGACACAGAGGGACGAAGGCAGGCTTTTCCTTACCCGGCACCGTGTTCCAGACAGTGCTGGAGTAGAAGGAAGCCGTTCACTGTCCACAGAGGGGAGACGTCAGGGTGTCCACAGGGTGCTGGAAACAGACGAGGGATTTGCACCTTATGCGGCACTCACTACAACGCTGAATGGGTTAGAGTGGGCTAAATATTACCCTGGTGGCTCAGTGGTAAAGAATCCGCCTGCCAATCCAGGAAACCTAGCTTCACTCCCTGCGTGGGGAAGAGCCCCTGGAGAAGGAAGTGGCAACCCACTCCAGTATTCTGGCCTGGAGAATCCCCATGGACAGAGGAGCCTGGCAGGCTACAGTAATGGGGTCGCAAAGTGCTGAACACAGCTAGGTGACTAAAGAACAAAATATCACCCACACTCCCCAGAGGAGGAGACAAGCCCAGAAGGGGCACAGGGCAGCTGAGGGGATGAGGCACAGGGCAGAGCTAAGGCTGCGGGCTCCCGACCACCCCCTTGCCTGAGCAGCTGGGGTGGGGGTGGCTTTCAGGTGAGCTGTTCTTGAATGCTGGTTTTATCCCCTTGTGTCCCTGCTTGCTAATGTCTCTAGAGCTATCGGCCTGCCCAGCGGGGTCCGATCCCCTTCCCCCTTGCCTCAGCCCAAGTCAGGGTCTGGCTCTTACCTGAAAAGGGGCTACCAGCTACCTCTGACTCCTGATGGTTTTCTGCTTCAGTTTTTTTTGTTTTGTTTTGTTTTTAGCCACACTATGTGGCATGTGGTATCTTAGTTCCCCAACCAGGGATTGAACACATCCCTTGCATTGGAAGCATGACTCTTAACCAGTGGACCTCCAGGGAAGTCCCAGTCAGCTTCAATCTTATTCTCACATTTCCCTATCAAGGGAATGAGTGATGCTTGCTTAGAACAGGATCAGTGGAGGGTATGTCATCGGGCCCCTCTGACTTGGGTCAGAGAGCCAGCCTAACAGATGCTGAATATCTTCTGGTGACTACAGTCACCCCTGGGTGGTTCTGGGCTGGTGAAAGGGGCACGCCTACTGGCACTGGTCAGGGAGGAAGAAGGGAACTGACTGGTGGGCACACAGGAACCCGCACGACATACACCATACACACAATAACTGATAGTAACCCTTTACCAATTCAGTCCTTTGCCAGCACACATGCTCTCTGGGCACCAACTGGGCTGGACTCCATCTGGGCCCTGAGGACACGGCAGGGAATAGGATGGACACACTCCCCATCCTTGTGGGATTCATGGGCTGATGGGCGAGAGACAACAGACAAGGGCACAAACGGACACTCGGGACGAGTTCTGAGTGAAATGATAGCAGAGCAGGGGGCGGGGAAGAGAGTGCTCTGGGGGGCGGGGGACACCGCTGCAGATGAGAGAGTCGAGGAGGGTTCTGGAGCCAGGTGGCCCTGAGCCTGGATACCGTCGAGAAAGGACCTCCCAGGTAGAAGGAGCTCCAGTGCAGCGGCCCTGAGGCAGGAACAAACGTGGCAAGACCGGAAGACGGCTGGCTTTCCAGGAGGGCTGAGGAGACAGGGGGCAGGTGGAGAGGGCAGAGGGGGCGCCACGGATGGCGTTCTGGTGGTGGAGCGCCCCTTCAGAGCTCAGCAGGGAAATGCTACAAGCAGTGAACCTGTCAGCTGGGTGGGGATGACCCCATGAGGGCCTGGGGGCCAGAGGCCAGAAAGGAGGTTGAGAGGTCTGGGATATGGCTGAGTGGAGTGTGATGGAGACCGGGGAGGTGAGGTGATCCTGGGCGGGAGTTCATGCCCATTAAGTTCTTCCTGCAGCCCTGCACACCAGTAGAGGCTGTCCCCATTACAGGAAAAGAGGTATGGCTCATTGCTACAAGCAGTGAACCTGTCAGCTGGGTGGGGATGACCCCATGAGGGCCTGGGGGCCAGAGGCCAGAAAGGAGGTTGAGAGGTCTGGGATATGGCTGAGTGGGGTGTGATGGAGACCGGGGAGGTGAGGTGATCCTGGGCGGGAGTTCATGCCCATTAAGTTCTTCCTGCAGCCCTGCACACCAGTAGAGGCTGTCCCCATTACAGGAAAAGAGGTATGGCTCAGAGAGGTGGCTCACAGCCACACAGGGTCACACAGCTTGTGAGGGGCAGAGGCGGGGTTCAAACCCTGAATCAAGACCTTGTTTGTGTCACTGTGGCTCTGCGCTCCCTCCCAGGGGCTGGCAGGCTAAAGCCTTGGCACTCACAAGGGGCTGGCCAGGCACAAGGGCGGGGCGATTCAGGGAGCATTTTGGAGGAGGGGGGCTAGGGACTGCACCCTGGAGGATTCTGTCAGGCCAGGGGAGGTAGGCTCGCAGACTGATCTTATCTGGTGTCCCTCCTTGGACTTACAACACTCTGATGGAACAACTCTGGGCTTCTAGAGAAACCACTAGGCCACTCAGGTTTCTCTTGTCAGTCAATGAGGGGTCTTCCTGGGAGACTTCGCCCATGATCACTGAGTGTCACTAACAATCAGGCCTCCTGCCCCTGGGTTCAGCTTCTAATCTGCCAACTGAGCAAATCTTGCTGGATGATCAAGGCTGGACATGGATCTAAACAGGGCTGGGGACACGGGCCAAGCTGGTTCCACTCTCAGATGGGAAACTCCCACCCCTCACAGATGTACGGTGAAGCAGAGGGGCCAAGAGCCTGAGACAAGTCCTGATGAAGGAGGCCGGAGGGTTGTGAAACCTCACAAAGGCCCTCTCCCTTAAGGAGATGTGGAACTCCGCAGGCCTGGGCAGCTCTTTCACACCAACCTGTCAGACCAGTTTTAATATAAAGCAGGTGGGAGCTTTGCCAGAAGTTCAACAGTCTCTCCTGGGGAAGGCGTCCTTCCCCCACCCCAACTGCAGGGTTGGGGGGTCCCCTCCCAAGCTGAGGCAGGCTGGGGCTCTCATATCTGAGACCTGAGATGGAGGAGGGTCCCCAGAGGTTTACTTACTCCTGTCTCCTGTTTGCCCGACACCCTGGTTTTACCCAAACCTCCCCTGCAGTCTGGATTATGTGCTGTACACTTGATTTGGGGGGCATGTCCCTCAACCTCACTGAACCTCAGAAGATTCCTCAGCTTTGAAGTGGGAAGAGGGGCAGTACGTCTCTGAGAGGGAACGTGGGGGGACCCAGGAGGATTTATGAGGCAATACTGAGGAGAGGCTGAGAGGGTTCAACGTGGCAGACGCTGCAGCTGTCACTGTAACTACTCCGTGCCCCTTATTTTAATCCCATTTGAGAGGTGGGCTGGGCAGGTGCTGCTGTTCCCTGCAGTCCCCAGGGGAGCTGCAGGAGAGCTGGCTGGAGCCCCCTGGAAATAGAAGCAGCCCCTCACTGTCCCCCACCCCCAGCTATGGCGCTGTGCTGCCAGCCCAGGCCTCCACCTTCAGGTGTCACCTGCAACCAAGGCCTTGGGCTCCCATCACGTGAACAGACCCACAGTCTGGTGTCTGCATGGCTTGTGGTAGAGGCCAGACCAGCCCAACTTTCTAGCAACTTCAGTAGAAACTAGGCCATCTGCTACCCGTGCCCACACCTGGGGGAGGCGGGGTGTGTGGGTTTCCCTCAGGCCTGTTACTCGCTCAGCCCTCAGCGGTATGTCCCCTCAAAGGTGAGTCACAGGTCAGGGAGGTGAGCTGCGTTGGTCCCCTTTTAAAGCCATAAGCCCGATCTCCAGAGAGGCAGGGTGACTTGTCCACAGTCACCAGAGAAGTGGCCACACAGGATTGGAGCCCAGGGCTTTGAATCCTAGGCCAGGGCTTGGCCCCCTCACCCTAGAACTCTTGAACAGGAGTCTGCCTGGCAACACGAACAGCCTGGCTCAGGACTCCCCCTGTCCAGACCTGGACTCCCCTGTCCAGACCTGGACTCCCCTGTCCAGACCTGGACTCGTCCTGGACAAACTGTCCAGACTGTCTCCTAGACACACCTCCACAACTCCCACATGCACCCCACACCTGCTGGTCTCCATGTCCCTCTACCCTGGCCCTGGTCCTCGGGCTGCTCTCCTGTGGCTCCCCATGGCTGCCTTGCCCACATCCAGCCTCACCATGGGTCACTGACCTGATGGCCTCCTCACTGGCCCTCTCAGCCCTGCCACCACGTCCAGAGTGAGGGGCTTGCAAACCCGATAGTGGCTTGCCTTCCTCACTTAGTGATATTCACAGGCTCCCCTTATATCTTGCCTGTGCCTCACCCCAGACTCCATGATGTAGCTTCCCAACCCGCCAGGCCATTCCATTCTGTTTCTCTCCAAACAGCCCTCCCCATGGTATCATTCATCCCGAAATGTCCCTCTTCCTCATTCTGCCAGGGTAAACTCTTATTCACCCTTCCAAGTCCAACTCAAATACTCCTTTTCTGAGAAGTCTTCCTCAGCTTCTCTAGCACTGATTCATGCCTGTGTTGGGTACCCACTGCATCCCCTGGGGCCTGAGTTTTCCCAGGTCTCTCCAGCCTGGGGAGAAGGAAACATAATTTCCACGACTAATTCAAAACAACCATTCTTTGGCTAAATTTCTCTCTCTCACACACACACACCACACGCACACACACCCCACGATTCCCATGAAAGTCTCCTGGGGTTGTCTCTGAAGAGGCAAATTAGCCAAGTGGAAAGAACTCAGGCAGAGCTCAAATCTCAGCTCCTCCAAGATCACCCTAAGGATCTCAGGCAAGTGGTTTAATCTCTTGGAGCCTCAGTTTCCCCATCTGTCTGACAGAGATAGTAGAAGGGCCCTGCCACAGGGTGGCTGGAGCGGGGCTGCGCCTGGCTGTGGGGGGATGCGGGGTGAGTGGTAGCTGATGCTCATATGAGCAGGAGGGGACGTGAGAGGGCCAAAGCTGGAGAAGCCTTTTGGTACGGCCAAAGCTTTCTGCCCAGTGGAAGGACAGCTGCTTCCATGACTCAAGCCTGGTTGAAGCAGGCAGGGCCCAGAATGCAAGAAGTGGCCTCTGAGGACTGAGGGATCTTGGGATGGCCACGACTCCTCCAGGCAGTCCTCTAGGACTGATTCACTGCACAGTCCTCATTAGGGTGACCCACACTCTGATGGTGTGGCTGGAAGGGGAGTACCACCCAGCAAACGCTCCCCAGGCAGAGCCCTGCTGCAGGGACTCCCCACACCCAGCACCCATGAGCCAGCCTGGGATTTCCTGTCCCCAGAGCCGGGCGCCTCCTCCAGCAGAGGTGAAGATTTCACTCAGTTTGGGGTGGGGCAGAGCTTTGTTTTAAAAGTGTTTCTTCTCTCTCTGCCTTCCCCCAAGAAGCACTTCTCCCCTTCCCAGCACCAGCCCTACTTCTGAACAACATCAGTGCGTGTGTGTGTGTGTGTGTGTGTGTGTGTGTGTGTGTTGACCTTCCCACTTGGCCAACACTCCTTTGTTTTTCTCAGCTCCTTCGGGTAGATGGCTGTGGCGGGAGGAGCTGCAGGAGAGCAGGTACTCCGGAAACATTTTCTCCAAAGTTCCAGAGACATTGGAGCCCAAGGAGGCACTAGAAAACGAAGGCTTATCCAGAGACATGGAGCCCAAGGAGACACTAGAAAACGAAGGCTTATCCAGAAGAGATGGGTTCCCAGGGCAGGCAGAGGAGTGTGGGGAAGAGACAAAAAGAGCTCTAACCCCAGCGTGCCTGCCAGGGCGTGCCTCCAGGCATCCTTGCCGGATCAGCATTGTCAGCCCAGCATCTAGTGGGCACGCTGAGCCTAGGTAGGCAAAGCTGGCTGACCCTGAGTACAGTGCTTTCTCTCTCTGAGCCAAACATGCCTCAGAGTAAACCAAAGTCCTGGGTTTGCCGTCTGTGTGATCAGCACTCACTGTCTCTACCCCAGAGGTGCCCAGACTGGGTCTCTGTAGCCCTTTTACTCTTCAGAGCCAGCAGGTGCCAATGGGAGGGGGCGTGGGCTTTAGGGCAGCAGCACCTGCTCTCGGCACCTTGACAGTCACACGCTTTCTCCTCTTGGGGTCAGTGGATGCACTGGGGCGAGCTAGGCTCCAGAAGGATCCCTGGGTGTCCTCACAGAGGGCAGAGAAGGCGGGGCATGGGCACCCCCCACCCCCACCCTGGGTGAGGTGTTTTTGCTAGAACTGCAGCAGCTGTGGCTAGAGGCCTCTTCCCAGGAAGAAAGAGCAGAGCGCCTCTTCCAAGAACTCGGAGGAGGCCTGCAGGCAGAGGAGGGGGAGCGGGGGAGTTAATTTTAAACCAAACAGCCTTCAACGCTTCTCAGGAACTGGTTGCTCAACGTGATCTGGCAGGTCCCAGGCCAGGCGGGTGGGCAGGCCTGTCGCCAGCTCAGAGGTGGCGGGGGTGGAGGACACGCCTCAGAGGGGGAGGCCCAGTGACCTTGAGGGAAGGTGGATCCTGTCCTGGCCCACAAATTGGGGGCTGTCACCTCCAACCCCCACCCACCTTGCTGAGGGTGCAGGATGGGGTGACTTCCTCCATCATAGTCTGGCAAGGTAAATTATAACATGATTAATAACACAGGTGTCCTATCCTTCCAAGCACTGACTGGCCTATCCGCCCTTCACTGCTCAGAACCTGACACTCCTGTGCCCTGAGGTTATCTGATTGAAGGTCTGCTCTGAGGCCAGAGGAAGGCTTGTGCCTTGCGCTTATGAAATGGAACCCTGGGAGGGGGTGGGGGGGGCAGGGACTGAGGGTGGAGTGTAGCAACCACAGCCCAAGTTCAAGGCCCCATGGGTGAGCCTCTTGTGTGTGCAGGGAGGCTGTAAGCTGAACGCCCTGGGCTTAGCCCGCCTCCACAGCTGACTGGAGTCAAAGTACCTTCACACACATTGACCTCCTGTCCCGACGCTAGGGTGGCCACCCTCTCTGGGCTGACAGCCGAGGCCCACCTCCCAGTGTCTGGATCCTACAGAGGCCCCGCCCAGGGCACCCCCTCCTTCTTTCCCTCCGCCAGCTGCCCAATGAGACCCCAGTAGCCTGGGTGGGGCGAGGCTCATGTTCTAGGAAAGGATCCTGAGCAAGTGCTGCCAGGAGCCGCGGTTCTTGGAATCGGCACTGCAGAGCGATGGGACGCTTCCAGGAACCCGCTGGCCACTCCAGGGAGAGAGGCTTAGAGGAGGGGCAGTGACCCAGGTGAGGGGGAGGAGGTAGCGCGGCCACAGCTGGGAATCCATGCCTCCAGGAAACCCTCCCTGACTGCAGGTGCCTCCGTAGACTCCTCTGTCTCAGCACTGTCTGCCAGGGCAGGCCCAGGTCTGGTACTACATCTTATGGTACCCAGCACCCAACCCTAGGACAGGCACAGAGTGGGCAACGGGAAGCAATACGGGTGGGGGGGCGGGGGAAGGGTGCGTGCCTGGGAGGAGAGGCGGTGTGTGAGGGAGGGGCACAGGTGAAGGTAGGATGTTCGGTGATGCCCGGTGACAGTGTCCTGGCCAGGCTGGTGAGCAGCCGGGGCCGTGATGGCCAAAGGGGAGGAGGAGGGAGAGCAAGGTGGGATCCCAGCACGCGCCCTGAGCACTGAGTCCCTCGCTAACGAGCAGGCAACCTCTGGCCAGGACTCCTGTCTCCCCTTCAGGCCAGTTTTTCCTCCAGGATCTGTCCCCTTGCTGGGGTACCGGCCCCAGCTGCAGCATCTGCCACCTGGTGTGGTCCTAGTGGCCGTGCCCAGCGGTGCCGTCCTGAGCACACATCTGGCCCACTGGAGCCTCGGTGTTCTTACTTATGAGAATGAAGAGGACAAGCTGCAGGGCCCCCAGGAAGCCATGGAGGCTGTGACCCCGTTCTGGGACTGGGCTGGGACCTAATCACACTCTGAGGAGTGGCCATGAGTGTTCCTAGCACGGGTCCCAGGGGCCTGGAAGGGGTGCTGGGGGGCATGTCTAGACAGGCACAGAAAGGAAGTAAGGGCCTCCCTCTCTGGCTGGCTGACCTTGGAACAGTCTTTTAACCACTCAGGACCTGTTTGCCTTGAGAAGAATGGAGACCCCTCCCTGGTCAAGGCTGGACAGAGGTGTGGGCAGGGAGCTGCTCTCCCCTCAAGCCCTCCAGTCACTCCTGGCTCTCACTGAGCACAGCTCCAAACCTGCTAGCCACTTCCCCCAACATGTCATTGCAGCCTATCAGGCTCCTCTGTTCAGGGGGATTCTTCAGGCAAGAATACTTAGACTGGGCTGTCATGCCCTCCTTCAGTATTGAATCATAGTGAAGAGTATATATGTTTGGTGATTTTTCTCCTTGGGGCTTCTTGCCTAGTCCCAGCCCACCCCTCGGGTTGACCCTTGACCATGGGTCCAAGTAGACAGGTGCCCCAGAAATACTATTTATTTTGTGGCCACATCATGCCACCTGCAGGATCTTAGTTCCCCAACCAGAGATTAAGCCTGCGCCCCTTGTAGTGGGAGCACAGAATCTTAACCACTGGACTGCCAGTGAAGTCCCCAAGGTTCTGAAATTTTCATTAATTATTAAATATTGTTTAGAAAGAGACCTTTCCAATTCACGTTCAAACCCTCTGTGAACTCTAAGGCTGGTTCGCAGCCTCCCTGCATTTCACTGGAGCTTGAATGGTGTCATCACGAGTGGGTTGGGTTTGTCCCACTTCGTGCCGCTGCTGAGTGTCAAATCCCCAGTGATGGTGATGCCCAGTGTTCATTAGTCCATTGTCTGTGAATTGATTATGTGTGTGCTTAGGCTGCAGGCAGATTAGAAGATACTGGTGATGGACCAGGCACAAAATCCCATGAACTATATTAGAATGATTTGGGGGAAAAATGAAGTCTAATGTCTACCTCACAGAGGCAACCACCATGTTCTAGATGGACTAAATATTTAAACATGAAAAATGACACTCCGAGAGTCCTTTAGAGCACCTGCCTAAGAAGTCACGACAGTATTGATTCTGGGAAAGGAAACTTCTTCCTTCGTGTGGCTCCCCTGTATTATTTGCAGGACAGATCTGGAGAAATGAGAGCCACATCAGAAAACCCATTAACACTCATTTAGTGTCATCTTCCCAGTCTTGAAGGGTTTTCCCCAGAGGCAGGCTCAGGGTTAAGGAACTTCCCTGATGGTCCACTGGCTAAGACTCCACACTCCCAATGTAGGGAGCCAGGGTTCTATCCCTTGTCAGGGAACTAGATCCCACATGTGCAACTAAACATCCAGCATGCTGCAACAAAGAGCTGATGCAGCCAAATAAACGAATAAACAAACAAATAATAAATATTAATAAAAAGATCCAAACACAAATAGTTTATTTCGGAGGTGATGTCAAGAAGCACCGATAGGGTACTGGGAGACAATTCTTCCTGGTTGTCTCCCTTTTCTGTACATTTGTTCACAGAGGCACTGACCACCCTCGTTCCAAACAATACTTTCAAGGGTGATTATTCCAGTGAATAGTCTTAGAAGACAGAGATAATGTCTCCCTCCAGGGAAAAAGGCAGATTTATTTCTTGTCTAATATAATAAAAATAGTATCTGCCTCTGGGGCAAAGGTTAGGCAGGTTGGCTTACAGTCTATTATAAATGATTTGGGTTCCCTGACCTCAGGGTTTCTCTGCTGTCAACCTACTGCATGTGCAGGCATCATCTGTCCCTTATAGGGTCACGCTGCAGGGACTGGGTTCAGGGAAGTGGTTCAAGAAAATGCTGACCCTCTGTCTACTGTTACTGTGGGAAATAAACTAACCTTTGTTTCTCAAGCAGGAGTATCTTCCAAGCTGTATCTTCCACCAGCATCCTCGGAATACGGCAGCTTTGGAGCTGGGTGAAACCATCATCTTCCTAGTTCCTGATAGAGATGAGAGGGGGAGTGAGACAGGGAAGGAAAAGGAAGCCAGAGCAGGTGTGTAAATGAGTGTGTTCCCTCTGTGGACAACTGAGGTCAGTCCCCGGTTGACAGGTGGTGTACAACACTCCTTGGGGTTGTCCCACTCGAGGGGGTGAGGAAGCTGGGATGTGTACCCACCAATTCCCACCCTTCGCAGGCTTAGGGCTTGCTCCAGAGAGTGAGCTCCCCGGCCATTCCACCTCCTAAGCTGGCCTGTGCTGTAGGGAAAGCCTCAAGCTGAGCGCTGCAAGTGCTGAGTGGGAACCTGAGCAAGGGGGGGACATGCTCCACAAGAGCAGGCCCTTATCTGAATACTGCCCATGCTCAGGGCCTGGCACGGTGCCCAGCAGACAGCAATCGAACACACACCACACGCGGCAAGGATAAGGACCTGTTTACTTGCCTCTGTCCTCCACTTGGCCGTCAGCTCCTGATGGGCAGTGTCTCTGTCCATTTTTCCTTCATTCTCCAGCACCAAGGGTAGGTCTGACAATCAATTCTAGGCTCCCAGTCACGGTTGGAGTGGAGTGAGGGGACAGCTGGCATTATGGGGTTCAGACCCTCATGGGGCAAAGATGGCCGGGCCCCTGCCCACTTCCTGAGACCAAGTGGAGGGAAAGAGCTTTGGAAAGGAGCAGACAGCTCTGGCCGGAGTTATTCAATGAAAGAGCGACTCCCAACAAAAATCTGAGGGTTCTCGACTCTGTTTGACCCCCACACTCCGCCCCATGAAACACAGGCCGAGCCCTCAGTGGAGGGATAGTCAAGGTGTGGGGGAATAAACAACCCGGAATGGTAAACGTTGAGGGTTGAAGAATCAATTTCGCCTCAAGTACAGTGCTCCAGGTCTGGGCTTTGAGCAAAGGGGCAGAGCTGGGGGCAGGTGGTGAGGCGTAGCAGAGGTGCTGTCTCTTCTACCAGCTCTAGGGCCCACCTCAGTGACTGGCAAAGTCTGGAGGGCTGGACTGGCCTAGGTATGGCTTCCACTGTCTCAGCCTCAAAGGACCTCTCACACCTAGCCTAGGGCTCTATGGGTTAATTTTATATTTAGGAGGTGGGTGAACAGTGGGTGGGAATAAGGGGGACAGAGGCCAAGAGAGGCTAGAGGTAGGGGAAAGTCACAGGGGGTCAAAGAAGGTAGAGGAAAGCATTTAAGCAGAATTTGGAAGTTTGGATCTTGTTTGAGGAGTCAGAGAGAGACAGAGACTGATTGAGAAAGAGAGGGGACTGCAGGCAGCTAGGTCACCCAGGCAAAGACGCAGTGCAGGGAAAGTTCCTGGGGATGGCGAGGTGCAGGAGGACCCTGTGGTTGGTGCCCAGGCGGTTTGCTGAGAGAATCAACCGAGTTTGATGCAGTGTGGTCATCAGGGGGTGCCAAGCCCCAAATGCCAGGCCAGAAAGGTCAAGGACGTAGACAGGTGCCCAGGTCTGGCTTGCTCCCCTTCTAGATCTCCCCCAACTTGCTGTGTGATCTTGGGCAAATCATGGGCCCTTTCTGGGCTTCAGCTTTCTTTTCCACAAAATGGGGGCACAGTACTCAAACTCCCATGGACTCTTGTGACTCAGTGACAGTACTTGGGCCTCCAAGACAGGGTGATCTCTCTTCCCTAATGATCATGGGCATGGACACACATGCCTCAGTCCCGTATCTGTGCACATGCACGTACCTATGGACACCTGTGTAGCGTGTGCAGGTCTTTGTGATGGGCATGTGTGATGTGGCCTGGCTCCCATGGCTCCCCACTGACCAGAGCAAGCCTAAGGACCCAGCCACTCACGAGAGGCCTGTGAGGAAGAGTCCATGTCCAAATCCACGAGTTCCTCAAGGACAGAGCCCCACCTGAATCACCCTGTCTGGCTTACAGTTGGTGCTCAGTGCTTGTAGGTAAACAGCTGGCCTGGGCATCACAGGGAGACACAGGATACTAAAGACCTCAGTCACCCATTCTCCAAGCTTGGGAGGCAGCTTTAGCGCTCAGCAACTCGGGGCTCTGCACAGACACTTGCAGGAAAAGAGGACTTGTCCAGATGCTGTGTCCTCACGTGACCGTGAATTCCACCCCACCCATATGGCTCCGAAGGAGGCAGAGGTGCTGGGTGCTTGGCTATGACTCAGCGGAAGGAAGACAGGAAGGGGGGGTTGGTGGCGCTGAGGCCCTAGGGTTTTGCTTCTCATTTCTCTCTTTCTGAAGCACAGCAAGTTCCCAGAACTGAAGGTTCAGAAACCCCAGGCTCTCAGGGGCACTGGGTTCCCCAGTCCTCCCACCTCTGGAGACACAACACAAAGCCCAGGGAAGCCCCTATTCCCTGTTCCCTGCATAAGGCATTCTGCCCTGCCCAGAACCAGGACTGAGTACCTGCAAGGCCCACAGAAACCAGGAGTTGTGGACTCCTAAGACTTTTCCTAAGTATGTGGCCCAGATTCACTTGCTGAGACACATGCTGAGTAAGAGGCGGCACTGGAACCTCCAGGACAGGTCGGGGCGGAGCAGTCAGAGTGGGCTTCCTCAACAAGAACCTGAGCGAGGGCATCCTCAGAAGCCTGAATTCCTTCTTTCTCCTTCCCTTCCTCCTTTCCTTTCCGTTCCCTCTCCCTTTCTTTCGTTCATATTTTTAACTACTGGAAAAAAACCCATTTAAAAAATGACACACACACTCAGATAGGCACAACACCAAATTATGATATGTCAAGACTCCTTCCCCTGTGTCCAGAGTCCTGGGTCTGGGCTGAGCAGAACATATGGCTTCTCCTGAGGTCCCTGAGAATAAAAGAGACTGCAAGGGGGCCTTCGGAAACACACTCCCATTTGTACCCACTTGCCTGTGCAAATCACTTGGGGGGGTCACTTGGTCCTGTGCCACCAAAATCAAATACTGCAAGAAGCTGAAAGCTGAGGTTGACAGAAGACTGTGGCTCCCACCCCAGCCCCCCGTTTAGACGTCAGTGCTCATCGCTGTTCACCATGATGGACTGAATGCCAGGCGGTGAGAACGTGAACTAACAAAATCCATTTAAGACACTGCTTTTGTCTTTTGAAAAATACATAGTTGAGATCCATGTAAAAGTTGGTCTGAAACTTCCAAAGCTCCAGGGATCTGGGCAGGAGGGCTGGGCGGAATGACAAGAGAGGATTTCTGTGCCAGCACAAAGTGGGGAGCCCTGGGCGGTTCTTGAGCTGTGGAATGACTCCAAGAAGGGTTTTAGGCCCATCCACCTGCGTCTCTTCCCAGAACCTCTCAGGTCTAGGGACCTGAAATGCTCCCCTCTGGCCTGGTAGGCTTTATACCAACTTATGCTGAGAGAGGACTCACTTTCCTCACCCATCTGTCAGCTGGGAACCAGAGTCTGGGCGACTGTCAGGGTCCCCCCTCCCCCGCCACATCCGGAGTACATCGGTCTCCTTTCAGCAGCAGCCACTTTCACTGCCCTCCCCTCCCCCATGGGCTCCTCTGCAGCGGGCTGTGAAAGTTTGGTGCCAGGGGCAGCTGGGAGGGGAGGAAGCTCACTCCCCATCTGGTGCTTTCTGTTTGACTCACCACTTTCCTCTTCGCCCTGGAACCCCATGTCAGCCCTGGGGGGCACCCCAGCTGGGTACCAGGGCCCTGGGCTGCAGCTGGCCTCTGTGGCCTGCTCACTCCCCTTCCAGCTGGAAGGTCAGAGGACTGGGTTCAAACCCCAGCATGGCCACTTCCTGCTTCTGTCATGTTGTGCAAGTTAAACCCGGGTCTCTTCACCTGTCTAGTGGGCTAAGGCAGGTGCGCCTCATGCGCAGAGGATTTATGACAAAGTGTCTGTGGCACTTGGCACCGTTACACGTGGAGAGGCCAGTTACTGTTGTTGACAGCACTCAGACCTGGGAGGGTGGTCTTCATGACTCCATTTAAAGGGCTGCTTTTAGGCTATATCCCCACAGGGTCGCATTTGGATCCCCAGATACCCTGTCCATTATAGTCCCAGTCCAAGGTGGCTCCAGGGCCCCCAGGTTCCAGTCAGAGCCTTGGGCTCTACTGTGGCACTGGCTGCCCCTCAACCTATATCCAGGTCCTCAGCAATGGTTGAGTTGCTCTATTCCAGAAGGTCGACTGCTCTAGCTCCTAGCTGCCTCCAGACTTTGGCTCAGTTGCTCCCCCAGCCCCTCCTTCTGGCAGCCAGAGGATATGCTCAGTGCCTACCTGACCCTGTAACTCACCCTGAGACTCTTTACCTCAGGCTGTGGTTCCCAAAGTGCATTCAGAGCTCCTCCAGGGGCATCCACCATCATCACCACCTCGCCACTACACAGTCCTGCCCACGTGCCTTCAGGCTCCCAGGCTTTTGCCCAGACTGTCCTCATTCCAGGCCTGCTCTCCCCCTGTCCTGGGCCCTACCCTCTTCAAGCCTGGTGTGACCAAGGCATCAGGCCCAGGGTTATTCAGCCTGGAAGGGAATCCCAGTTCGGCCTGCTGTGAGCAGGTTCCTTAGCCTTTCCTAGTTTTAGTTTTCCTCACCGGTAAAATGGCAGGGTTCACAAACTTTGCCTTATGGGATGTCTTGAGAATGAATGAGATAATCCCAGAAGCACTTGGTTCAGGGTGTACTGTTCAGTCTCCATATTTTCCAGGCTCTTCTGAGGGGTGTCATCTCCCAGGAGACTGGCACATTGCAGGGCTTGGGAGACTGAGGCCTGAACCTATGCTGCACACACTCCAGGAGAAGGGCCCAAGCCCTCTAGAGACTTCCCTGGTGGTCCAGTGGTTAAGAATCCACCTCGCAACACAAGAGACCCAGGTTTAATCCTGGGTCTGGGAAGATCCCACGCGCCGCAGGGTAACTGAGCCCATGCACAGCTGCTGAGCCAGCACTCGAGTCTGTGCTCCACGACAAGAGAAGCTACAGCAACAAGAGCGCGTACGGCAGCTACACCCGCTCACCACTAGAGAAAGCCTCTGTGCAGCCATGAAGATCCAGCACAGTCAATAAATAAATAAAAACTTAAAAAAAAAAAGCCCTCTGGGAACAGCCCTGGTAACCCGTGCTCCTGCCCTGTGGATCTACAGGCCTCGGAGGTGGACCTCTGCACTAAGCGTTACAGGGGCCAGCCCAGAACCTAGCTATGCTGACCTCAGTCTGACCATTCACATGGGCACTAGTGGTGACCTCCCCCTCCCTTCCAGTCCATCAGTGTGACCTGACCTGTGACTACACTCTGCTGAGCCTTGGTTTCCTCATCATGGATGTGATTAAAAACCCAGTCTGTGGGGTTGTGAGGATTAACACCACTAAATGTAAAGCAGTTGCTCGGGACTCAGTGCCCAGTAGGAGCCTCAGAAATGATGGCAAGAAAATGGAAGAGGAGTGGGGAGGCCTGGGGGCTGCCCAGATACCTCACCCGGCTGCAAGGTCCAAAGGAAAGAAGGCCCAGGCAGCTCTAGCTCAGGGTTCCCTCTGCTCACCCATGTAGCCTGGCCTCATACTGACTCCCAGGAACGGCAGACAGAACTCCTGGAAATCAGGGCGGGTTGGGGGTATGCAGGGGATGAAGGGCTGGAAGCTGGGAGGCAGAGAACAGCCTTGGGTTTGAGTCCCAGCCCTGGCCTACTGTACCTCAGTGCTCTCATTTGTACACAGGGATCTCTGTGGGTGCTTCAAGCCCCCATAATCTGCTCCTTGGCCTCAGCAGGCTGTAAGTCAGACCCCTCCATTCCCCTAGAATGCATGCCCCAGGAGAGGGCTATAGACCCAGCATACCAGGGGCAGTATGGTGGCACTCTCTACTCTGAGAGTCAGTGTGTCTGAGAGAGACCTTGGCCCCTGGGAGGAGCCACCACAAAGCCTGCCTTCCATCGGGCAGAGCTGCTCTGAGCTGCTTCCCCATCTCTCCTCAGTCAAGGCTAGGGCCAGGTGGAGGCCAGCTCAGGGCCCCAGCAAAGGCTGAGGGAGGCTCCCTTGTCTTTCCTACTCTGTGAACTGTAAAACTGGCCTTTCCCCACTGTTTCCCTGGAGGATGACTGAGGGAAGTGTCTTGGAAGGGGAGTAGTCCCAGAATCTGAAGCTCTTCCATAGCGGTTTTCTCATTATGAGGCCAAATACGCTAAAGGTTCTCTGGGTGGTGGTGATGGATAACCAGTCCCATCAGAGAGGGGTGCAAAGGGGAACCCTGCTCTCCTCACAACCACCAGCAGGGTTTCCCATGGGACCTGGATCTGTGCACACACTCACGGCTGCAGGTGGACTAATGTGTCAAAGGTTTCAGTTAGCCACTTCAGCTCAGGGTATCATGAGGCTGAGAACCTTAAGTGTTAAGTGAAAGTCGCTCAGTCATGTCCAACTCTTGTAACCCCATGGACTGTATATTCTCCACGCCAGAATACTGGAGTGGGTAGCCTTTCCCTTCTTCAGGGGATCTTCTCAACCCAGGAAGTGAACCTAGGTCTTCCGCATTGAGACCTCTAGGAATGACCCAATTCTATCCCAGCCCAGGCTGGTAGCAGGAGCTGGACCCTGCTTAGGGGTTGAAAGGAGTCGGACCTTCACGGCTTCCACGGAGGGATCAGCCTGTATTCAAGGGCTGTTGTGCTCAATTCACAGTCACGGTACTTGCTCACCTTGCACTTTGCTCATTCTCACATACTCCTGGGTGCTGGGCTGGCCATGTGACTTTGTGGGAGTCAGGACCGGGCTTGGATCCAGTCTCTCTCTGAGGGCCTTGGCGGCCCTCATGACACTGGAGACGGGCTATGGAGGCCAGCTTTGCTCTCCCAATCTCAGTCCCATTCCCCAGTGTGCCTGGACCTGAGGCTGGCCTCTCACAGTCCCACCCTGGGCAGCTTCTAGTCCTCTCACTCCAGCAGAGGGCCAGCTTGAGGGAGCCCAAGCAGCTCATGTCTCCTGGGTAAGGGTTCCCTCCCCCTTCCCCAGCCACCTCACTGCTCAGAGGAAGTGTTCAACGCAATCTATCATGCACCTCAAATTATTTCCATGTCTTGAGTATTTCCAAGTTCTAATTCCAAAGCCACCTGCACATTTAGGTATTAAGAGCAGTAACAGTAAAGAATTTGCCTGCAACATGGGAGACACAGGAGACAAGGGCCGGATCCCTGGTCAGGAAAATCTCCTGGAGGAAACGGCAACCCACTTACAGTACTCCTGCCTGGAGAATCCCATGGACAGAGGAGCCTGGCGGGCTACAGTCCATGGGGTCGCAAAGAGTCAGACATGACTGAGCAACTGAGCACTCACTCACTCACCAAAATCTGTGAACAGTTTCCTGTTACCGCCAGAACAAATGACCATGAGTTTAGTGGTTTTAAACAACACAAATGTATCATCTTAGGTTCTGGAAGTCAGATATCCAAAATCAGTGTCACCAGCCCAAAATCAAGGTGTTGGCAAGACAGCAGGCATTCTTTCTTGAGACCCTAGGGGAAAATCCTGGAGAAGGCAATGGCACCCCACTCCAGCACTCTTGCCTGGAAAATCCCATGGACGGAGGTGCCTGGTGGGCTGCAGTCCATGGAGTCGCAAAGAGTCAGACACGGCTGAGCAACTTCATTTTCACTTTTCACGACAGAAATGGCAACCCACTCCAGTGTTCTTGCCTGGAGAATCCCAGGGACGGGGGAGCC
Source organism: Oreotragus oreotragus (assembly GCA_006410675.1). NCBI lineage: Eukaryota > Metazoa > Chordata > Mammalia > Artiodactyla > Bovidae > Oreotragus > Oreotragus oreotragus. The sequence goes on from SJYX01023109.1 coordinate 90,206, forward strand.
TGGTGGGCTGCCGCGTAAGGGGTCGCACAGAGTCGGACACGACTGAAGCGACTTGGCAGCGGCAGCAGCAGGGGAGAATCCATCCCCTCGCTTTCTGCAGCATCTCGAAGCCGTCTGCGCTCCATGGCTCAGGGGCCACTCCCCGGCACTGGCGTCACTTTGACCTCTGCTACCATCATGACATCTCCTTTTCTCTGACACTTGTGATTATACTGAGCCCACCTGAATAGTCCAGGATAATCTTTCCACTTCAAGACCCTTAACTTAATCAAATCCTCAAAGTTCCTTTTGCTATGTAGGGCAATGCATCCCCAGGTTTAGGGGACAAGGCCGTGGGCATCTTTGGGGCCATTATCCTGCCTACCACAGGAGGGGGAAGACTGCTTTGCCAGCCCCAATCCCCACCCATGATGCCCTGTCCTAGGACGGAGGCGTCACAGAGGGTGGAGACCAGGCTGCTGCTCTGGCCAACACTGGCTGGGGGCTGCTGGGGCCCAGGGCTCCAGGAAACCTGGTGCCTGCCTCCGCTGCCAACAAGGACAGCCTGTACTCAGCGTGGCTGCTGTGCAGATATCAGGTGCACTTGAGCCCTCAAACTGGCTATGGCTCAACTCAAACAGCTGCTGGGCCTGGGTAGGAGGCCAGGCCCTCCCTACTGTGACCAGAATACCCGACAGCTACTGTCGGCTGTGATGTGAGCCACATGGGAAATTCCAGCTACATTTCAGCAAATGCACACACTGTTGGATTACTGGTGGACATCTGTTGGGCTTAGGGTATGCCAGACCCACATGGGACCCCAGAGAGAAGAGACAGGAAGGCTCCCAAAAGAATGTCATTGTTTCTAGAAGTGGCCTAGGGGCTGGTGGCGAGAACACAGAGGTCAGAGTGGGTGTTCCGGAGGAGACAGCATTTGTGTTGGAGCTTGAAGGAGAGGATTACCTGGACTGGCAGTGGTGGGCAAGGGCATTTCTGATGAACGTACAGCTGGGGCAAAGGGAAGGAGGGGTGTTTGGGGAATGGAGAGTTACGCAGGGAAGCTGGAGTCTAGGGCAGTGGAAAAAAGAATCCAGAGGTGGACAGGGAGGGACATGCTGCCTGCACAGGTTACAGTTCCCAAACTCAGTCAGCAGTGGAACTCTCTTTCAATGGATGAGGGTTTGGTAGGGCCCCTCAAGACCTTCCCATAGCCATCCTCTCCCAGCCCTTCAGATCTGGACTCGGCCAGACACAGACACCACTCAAGTCATGGGGAATCAGCCAACGGTTTTGGGCAGGGATTGGGAGAAGTTAATGGCCCAGGGTCCAGGTAGGAGAAGGGGAGAGCAGAATGGATACGTAAAGCAGCCAGATGGGCCCCATGGAGAGAGTCATCAGCTGGGGAAAGCATCCAACTTGAGGCAAAGTCTCAGTTTCCTCCACTGTCAGAGGAGATGGAACTGTTTTCCCAGAATACAGCCATCAGGGATTCCTATACCCTCTGCCCATGCTTGTGGCTCCAGCTGAAGGAGACTGCATGGACAGCAGGCAGATCCCTTAAGACCTCAGGGGCTTGCAGAGCCTGGACTCCCCCATTAGCACCACATCCTCCTGTTACCGTCCCCAGGGCTCCATGACACAGGCTGAAGGAGGCAGCTCCTCTCTGGCTCTGGCCCCAGGAAGAAAGGAGGAGACAGGGCAGGAGAGGGCAGCTTTCCCTGGGCTGGAGCCACTGGCTTCTCTGGCATGGACCTTGGGGCACTCAGGCCCTGGTGAGGAGGGTGAGGAGACTGAGGGGAGATCTGGCTGCCAGGCCACCAGCCTCTTGATGTCTCCATCTTCGGAGGGCAGAGAGAAGTCAAGAGCCCAAGACTGAAATCCCTGCCCTCCCTCTTTTCCAGACTGCCATGTCTTTCTGCCTATTTCATGTTGGTGCCTAGCATAGGACACACACACGCAGGTACATGGCCCTCTTTATTTCTACCCTCCCAGGAAGGCAAGGAAAGCATTCACAGTGCCCCATGAAAGGTACAACCCATGGTCTCTTCAAAATCATATTAAGATAAAGCACTTGGTTCCATTTCTTAGACTTGGAAGCTAAGGCTGAGAGAGGGGAAGTCACCTATCCCCTCACACTCTAGTGACAGGCAGTTGCCAGGTTCTGCACCCAGGCTGGTGTGGCTCCAACATTGGACCTCAACGCCCAAGTTTCAATCAAGCCAGTGGCTGCAGGCTTGAGGTCTGAGGTTCACTTGACACAAACTTCCTTCCCAAGGTTCTCAGACCTCATGGGAGGAAGCTCTCCCTAAGGGTGCTCCTGCTTCAGTGACCCCAATTGCTCTTACACTCTCACTCGGCATCATTCTGTCCTCTTGGGAAGCCATGTCCACATGCTTGCCAAGGCCTTTCCTCGGTAATGGGCCTGAGGCCAGAAGGGTAGGACCATCAGGGAAGCCGGGGTTGTGGGATAAGGAGGCAACAGACTGCTAGGTCAGGGCAGCTACCCTGAGATGTTGTGAGGACAGTAGGAGCCAAAGGACAAGGGTAGGAGGAGAGGAAGGGCAACACTGGTGAGGTAGGCAGAGGTCTGGGAGCACACGGGGGCTCTGAAAGCCTACCTCACCCTTCCAGGTGCCTTCTGGAGCAGTTTTAAAGGGGAGTCTCTGGTTCCTCCTCAAAGGAAGCCATGGGCACCTCGAGGTCCACCCAGCTTAGGCTGTGTAAGGAGCAGGACAGGGTGTTGCTAGGAACTGCAGTGTGGCCTCTGTGAAGGCAAATACCACGACCAGCGAGGGAGTCGCTCAGGCCAGGTGTGACTCCAGCAAACAGACTCCTCTCAAGACAGGGACCTAACTTCCCACTGCCACTTGGCCTCCTCCCATCACAGGAACTCAGGCAGGCCATGCCTTCTCTTGGGAGTGGGCCCTCCGATACCAGCCATATAATTCACCTGGCTGAGAGCAAAATATGGCTGCCACCTTGCAGTGGCCTTGGAACCAGAAGAGCCAGTTTCTCACAGGGAAGGTCCCAATGCAAGACACAGCCCTGGAACCCAGCCTCCTGGCTCCATCAGAGGATGTTGTCTACCAGATCACACTGCCTCTGGCCACCACATCACCAGGTCAGGCCCTTCAAATGACTGGGCTGGGCAGATGGGAAAGGGAGTTCAACAGAATGAGGGAGCCTAGTCTGCCATGTTCCCCGAGACCTCCCCTGATGCAGGCTAACACCAGCACCTGCCAGCCTGGAGGTTTCTTGTCACTGTTGACAGAAGGGCTGGGCTTTTAGGCCTCCTGGAAACCACACGTCTGCAGACCAGAGCTAGGGTGGAGGTCTCACTCTGGCTCAGCTTCTCACTCTTCCCAGCTACAACCAGGGATGGAGGGGTTTTCAGAAACCCCAAAGCTGAGGTGGAAGGAATGTTTTACCTAGAAACTATGGGAATAAAAAGCAAACACGAGCCCTGTGCACCCCTCACTGGCTCAAGCCTTCAATTAAGTAAACGTGGAAATGTGACCCTAGAACTGCACAGCAAGGCCCCTCGGCCGTACCCCCTCCAGGAAGCAGGCGCCATCCCCAAGCTCAAGCTCAGATGAGGTTCCTGTGCTCAGAGCCCAGGCCCGCTGCGGGGTGGGCGGAGGGGGGGTGTTAAGTGTACCTGAGCCACTGAACGGCTAAGCCAGCCCTCAGAGGGAGCCATTCAGTGCCAAGCACCCCAGCTTCAAGGCCAGAAGGAGCAACCACGTGCCTGTCTCTACACTGCCGCCCACAAACCCACCAGATGAGGCCTGCCAGCCAGACCTGCTAGGGCAGAAGGAAGCTCTCATCCCCAGCAGAGCCTGGGACAAGGCATCAGGGGCCCACACATCGCAGTAACAGAACATCAGGCCACCACTTGCTGCTCTTGCCACTTTATTGGCCGTATCTTCCAACATACCCAGAGCAAGTCCCCTTAAGAAACAGCAACCTGCCTTGGCCACACTGACACAATGGGGCCAGACTGGGAACCTGGGTCCGCTCAGCTACTGAGTTGCACTGTGGGCGCCCTTGTCCTCTGCTGCCCCAGGAAGGACACTCCCACCCTTGCTCCTATTCCCCAGTTTCCTAGAAATCACGGAGCATGGAGAATCAGAAAGCCACGGGAAATGCGACAAGCATCTGGGGTTCTGGACAGCACCATCTACCTCCTTCCCAGTAGCATTCCTGGTAGAAATGTCAGCCAGGCACTCTGGCAGGTTGGCGCCCTGGCCAGGCATCCACAGGGGAACCACGCCGTGGCCCAGACCACCTGATATGTAGGAACCGTGGCCTAGAGAGACAGGGACAAGTGGCCAGTCACTACCTGGGCCCTGGTGAATAAGCAGGGACTGGGAAGCACACACCTGCCCACGGCCAGAGGTGGGAAGGTCAGTGTGAAAGGACCAGCATGGCTGGTCCGTGGGGTTTGGGAACAGGGCTGAGTCTCACCTCCCACAGAAGTCGCTGCGCACAGCCACGAGATTGAGGGACAGGTCAGGCTGGCTCTGAAGCCAGCTGCCCACGAGCTCTGGGTGTCGTGGGTCCACTTCCAAGAAGATGCTTCTGTGCGAGGGAGAAACGGGTCAGCTCGGTTGGGCAAGGCAGGACCTGCACTTCTGGGTTGCCAGAGCTGGGAGGGGTGGCGGCCAAAGCAGGCTCAGTACACAGTGGGCGGGAGAAGGCCGCAGAGGTCAGACCCAGGAGACACCCTCTCCGTACCCAGAGTCCTTCAGGAGCTGAGGAGCAAGGGCCAAGATGTGGGTAATGATGTCCATGCCCTCCTCACCACCATCCAGGGCTGCTGGGTCTTCATATCTGAAGAGGAAAACAGTGGGAGGTGAGGGCCTGTGATGAGGTTATCTAGAAAGTATGGAGAAGCTGAACAGGGCTTCCATAGAGGGCTCTATGGAACTTATATTCTGGGCTCAAAGTCTGAGGTCCCAGAGAGAGGCCCCCAAATAGTGGCAGCTCCAATGCCCCCCTCCACAGGCACCCACCAAATGGAGAAGTGCTGGGCATGCTCAGCAAATCCCACTGACTGACTGTCCTCAGGGCATGAGGGTCTCCCTACAATGATGTTCCTATTCTTGGCCTACGGAAGCCAAGAGCTGGCACTAATCACTCCTAAGAGTCAGGAAGTGGGAAGCCAGGAAGCACCCTGACACACATTACCATGGCCTCCTCCAGAGGCTCCTGGGCAACCCCTGGTTTTCAGCCCATTTGAGAGCAGGATGGCTCAGTGAAAAGCCTGGAGTAGGGTCATAGTCCCAGTTTTCCAGCTAAGCCCCCAAACAATCTTGTACAAGTCACGTCTCTAGGCCTCAGTCTTCTGGAAAATGGTGCACCCATCCAAGCACCTTCCAAGTATCGTATACTGTTGTCTGTGATCTTAGTCATCACCAAGTCTGCCCCCTGGCCCAACAAAGCTCCACCAGTCCCCTTTCAGAGGCAGGAAACCGAGGCTCAGAGAGGTTCAGTGGTCTTAAGTGGGAAGGCAGGTGCTGAACCCAAGTAGGTTTGTGGGTTCCAGAGTGAGGCTCTCTTTCAACACTACTGCTCCTTTCAGCCCCCCAGCCTCTGCATCCCTCTCAATGTGGTCCTCCTGGGCAGACCCACTCCACTAGGCCTCAGGCCTGGCCTCCCTGGTCTACCCACACCTGAGGATCTCAGGAGCCAGCTTCTCCATGTCCCGGTGGAAGACGTAGGGAGGATTGCTGACGACCAGGTCCACAGGGCCCCAGCGTAGAAGGTGTGCCCAGCTCTTCACTGTGGTCAAAGCAAACACATGGCGGAGAACAGAAGGTGAAAGGTGGAAGATCCATGCACTGTGACCCTTGGGTAATTCCTCTCCCCAAGTCCCATATCTTGGGCTTACCCCAAATCACATATCTTGGCACTATCTCTGGACCTGATAAACTAGACTTGCAGATTAGGGTCCTAGGACCCCGGCCGGCAGCCTGGGTGGGAGTACATATGCTCTGACATGGCCTGGAGTGTCCCTGCTTTTTCTCTTTCCTGTTAAAAATCTCCCCAATAAGCAACACTGTTTAAATGCCACTTTCAGGCAGCCATCTCTGACCACCTGGCCAAGCAAGAGCCTCTGTTCTCTGCAGCCCCACTTGTCTTGCCTCACTCTGCCTCAAAACCAACACAGACTGAGTATATGGAGGGCAAGCCTGGCCTGTGCCAGTTGATTTCTAGTGGCTCTGTTTACTGGCCCCATCCTGTGCCACGTGTCATGCTCCATGGAAACAGTACATGAAGCTCAAGGATCCTGTGGGGATGTGACGGAATCTGAAATGAAGCTAGAACTCCCAGGACACGCTGTATGGGCCAGGCAGACACTCAAGTATTTTGGTCCCCAGGGTTTCTCTAGAGCTTCTGCTTAACTCTTGACAACAGCAAGCCCTAATTAAACTCATTCACTATGGACGATACGAAAGATAAAAAAGATCTTGTGGCTGGTTCCTTCATGGGTCAGGTCATCCCAGGAGGCAAAGGGGACTTGCCTGTCCTTAGCAAGGGTTGGTCTGAGATTGTTTGTGTGGGTGAGTGAATGAAGGTCGGAAAAACCCTCCCTCCATCTCTGTAGAGTGCCTCATCCAGCCAGCAGCACCTGGACCCAGGTTCGCCACCCAGGGAAGAGGAGTGGGAAAGGTACCTGAGGTCACATCGAAGGGGACGATCTGAATCCTGTCCTGCAACTGAAGCCTGGAGAGACAGGGAGAGAGAGGTGAGCACAGTGGGTGGGAATAGACTCCTATCTCTGGCTACAAAGTCTTGGGAGCTTAAACCCTTCTTGGACCAACAAGAAACCTGGTTGTCCACTGTCCATCTGTAACCCTGTGGGACCTACACCAGGCCACCCCCACTGCCTCCTCCTTCTTGGGTGTGAAGGACAGTGGGTTTAATACCTAGACAGGGGTTGAGATCAGGCCCTAAAATCTGACTCCCCCACCTTGACCCTCTGCCCTCAAGCCCACCTACCTCTGAGCATTCTCATGGGTCAGGCAGATGGCGGCTTCTCCCTTATCCACGGCAATGACTCGGCTCTGCCCCAAAAACAAGGGTACATGGGAGACAGGATGTTCAGAGAGGCCAGGCCTGGGGACCAGAGCCCTCCTCCAACCCTCTACTATAAGAAGTTGCTCAATAGCTTTTCCCTCTCTGCGGCCAGAGTCTGGCCAGATGGAAGGGCATGGGACTTAAGAGGCTGTGACCATGTGGGCCGGGGCAGGTGTCTTCCTTCTACTTCCCGTTATCTTCCCTTAAGTGCTTCTGACAGAGAGAGGCGGGGGAGGGATCAGCAGGAAGGGCAGCGAGTGCCAGTCAGTCTATCCATGCACAGGGGGTTCACCTGGGGATGCCTGCTCAGCAGGCTGAGGGAGATGGCTCCCGATCCACAGCCCACCTCCAAGATGAGGGGGCCGCCTTCAGCTCCCACCACTTGGGGTCCTTGGGTCACCTCCTCCAGCACCCATTCAACCAGCTCCTGCAAGGCAGACAGGTGTCAGAGTTGGTGCTGATCTGCCCCTGTGTGAATGGAGGAGGGGGATGACCAAAGCCAGACTGAACTTCATGTCAGCTGCGGCTACGGGCAGGTCACTGTCTATCTATGTCTCTGCTTCCCTGTCTGTAAATAGGAGCATAGCTAAGGATAACACACCTCACTGGGGACAAATGGAGATTAAACGGAAGCACATTCATGAAGCACTGATCCCATGCATGGTACACCATAGGTGTTCAGTCAGTCCCAGCTAATCCCTTTACAGATAACCTCTTGTTTTGTGCTTATTACCAAAGTTAAGAAACATACTTGATGGTCCCACCCACTCTGTGCCTGGCTCTGCTTCTAGAACATTCCCTGTATTAATCTGTTAATTAAACCCTACTGAGGAAAGTGAGGTCCAGGGGTCAAGGTCTCACCCGGAGGCTGGCCTACAGCTCATGGTGGCCAAGGGGCCGATGTGTCCCCAGCTTCCTCACAGCCTCCCCAGAGAGGCCCCAAGGTCAAAGGGACAGGGAATTCCCTCCAGGAGGGTCTGTGGCGGGAGGGTGATACAGCCTTACCTGAGCCCTGTATCTGAAGGGGACTGTGGCATATACAGGGCATGGGATAAGTGGGCATGGCAGAGTAGGAGGTGCCTAACTACACTGTACCTGCCTTGGTGGCAGGGCAGCATTTTCAGACACTGTCGCTCTAGAAACTACAGTTTCAAGTCTCACTCACCTATCTGCCGCCTGCAGATTGTGGATAGAACCCAATATAGCATGAAGGTGAGGCTGAAGGGCCGCTGCTGCCCATTGGCCCAAATGTTTCTGAACTGCAGCAGAGTGGGGGCTCAAGGAGCCAGGCGTGGAACAGGGGAAGGGCAGTACAGTTCCTTCTCAAAGGGACCTATCCTCTGGAAGAGGGCTGGAGAGGGCCCCCTGGGGGCTGAGGACTCCTGGGGTTCCAGGCAGGGTTGGCTCAGGCAATGAGGGGAGGGGTCAGGAAGTGGGTGTTTCCCTCGTATGAAAGAGAGCCACTTCCCCTGGGCTCTCTCTCCCATGACTTTCCTCACTATGGGCCTAGGTCTAGGGTGGGGTATGCTTCTCCTGCCAGGGCAAGCTCTCAGTGGCTGCAGGAAGTTACCCTCCAAGCCTCAGACTCCCCTGTCCGTCCAAGTTTCAATGTCAACAGTTACGCCCAACAGGGCAGAGGGCTCCAGATCACTCAGACCCATTTTCCATTTAAGTTCTTCAGTGCTGAGTCCCCAGAAGTATTTCATCCTCCCAGGCACACTAACCCAGGAGCAAAGCTCACCTGTCCCCAGGGTAGCAAGTCCAAGGCAGGTAGAACTTGGCCAGTGGGTCCGACCTTTCCTCTTCCAAGCCCCTTCTGCACCAAACTGGTACCAAAGGGTGAGACAGCCTGTCTCCAGCCAGAAAAGGCTTCCCCTCACTTGTTCCCGCCATCCCCGTACCAGGCACCACTGGGGAACTGGAGTGCTGGCAGCAAGCTGGGTCCATAGCACTGGGGCCAGCACAGAGCCAGCAGTCTAGGGCTGTAGCCGGGAGCCTGTGGTCTCAGTGGTGAGACCAAGTACTGAGCAGCCAGTCGGACAGATGAAACTTGTCAGGAGTGTGAACTTATCTTGGTTTCCGGGCCACAGACTCACCCTGGCTGGAGAATGACCCCTTAGTCAACCACACTGGCCAGCCACCTCACAGAGACACCCTGACCTCAAAAACACACACGTGTGAATGGCTACCCTGGGCAAGGTATGAATCTGAGAGACTGAGCCGCCAGTGCCCCTCTGCCTCTCTCACACTCCAAACCATGGAGGGATCATTTTGGTTGTAGGACCACCTGAGGCACAGTGGGTAGAGGTGGAGATCACTCTTAACAGGTCCAGAAACACTCTTTCTCACCTAGAAAAGTGCCTCCTCATCTGAGAGTTGGTGACTCCTTGGAAGAACTGAAAATCAAGCTGGTCACAGGCGCAGGGCACCTTTTCCAGGTGAACAAGGGAAGAATCCAAGAACACAGCAGGACGGGAGCAGAGGGGAACGTGGGAAGGAGGCAAAGAGCACGCAGCCGTTGGCTCTGCCTGGAGCCACTGCCGCCACAGGACTCCACAGCCCTCAAGAGGTTGGGCCAAGGCCTCAGCAGGACCTGGGTGCCAGGAGCACCCACACTGGCATTACATTCTTGATGGGGCAGCCCCAGGAAGGGGGCACTGCCTCCTGTAAGCTAATCACAGANAGGACTCCACAGCCCTCAAGAGGTTGGGCCAAGGCCTCAGCAGGACCTGGGTGCCAGGAGCACCCACACTGGCATTACATTCTTGATGGGGCAGCCCCAGGAAGGGGGCACTGCCTCCTGTAAGCTAATCACAGACAAGGCATTGAGCCTCCCACACCCCACCAGGCTGAGCAGGAAGAGTTCACGCTTCTAGCCTTGGGTTTCCTACTGTACATACCACCAGGCTGGGGACTGCAGCACCTCCCCACCCCCAGGGAAAACCCAACTGGTCAGGCCACATGCCGCCTACAACTCTGCATTTCAGAATTCGGCACCCATCATCAGAAACCACCTTCAATGGATGGAGAGAACACAAGCAGCACAGCCCCTCCCATGCACTCATTCTCCCCACTCCCCGCCACAGGCCACGTCCTCTCAAGTTCTTGGTAAGGCACCCCCTGATGCGGCTTTACACTGGGGCAACCTGGCAAGTTCTGAGAAATGTGTGTACAGTGAAGCAAGGACCTGGCCTCCCCACCGCAGCCTCCCTCCTCTCCCCCACCTCCCCCACCCTTGACAGCAGAGCCGCTCTCCTGGCCCAGATCCACCCAGGAAAGGCGGGGAGTGGTGGGGGGGGTGGCACATGGGAACCGGAAGTCCACACCCAACACTCAGAACCCTGAAACATGCAGTTGGTGCCAGGTCAGCACTGAAGGGACTTAAAGGTAATTGGGGTTGCTTCCTTCCAATGCCCTGACCCTGGGCAGCCTCAGGGGATGGTAAGTGACCTCCTGGCCAGATGTTGCACGCTTGGAGGAGCGACAGATTGGTGCCCCCCAAAGCCTGCAGGTAGCAGGCCCATCCTGCTCTGGCTCTGCACCCATCCCAGCTCATCCAGTCCCAGATGGGGCAGCCCTTGTGAGGGAAGGGCCCTGACCCAGGAGACAGGACGTCCGAGTGCTGCCTCATGCCCTCTGTCCAGGCAGCCCTGTGACCTCAGCAAGGTCTCAGACTCCCTATTGTCCTTGTCCTGACACTGGGCGGTAAGGTGAGGACCTGGCCTCCCAGCCACATGATGTAGAGGGCAGTGGGGTCAGAGGGTTTCTCGGCTGACGGGGAGGCTAGGAAAGTGAGGAGGGGCTCTGGGTCCCAGGCTGGAGCAGGTGGATGAGGTCTGACCTTCCCCAGAAATGGGTGTGCCTCTCCTCAGAGCCTGGTGCCTCTGACTTGCCTCTCAGCCCCCACTGTCCTACCCTGCCACCTGTTCTGCTCTCTCTGGCTCCCAGCTCTGCCACCTACAAGGCAAGGGGAAGAAAGCATTTCTCCCAGGATTAAGGTGCCTCACCTACAGAAAGCATGTTGGGACCACACATTCCTCAGTCCTAGTAAACTGAGAAACACAGGCAATGATCTGACTAGAAAGTAGATGGAAAAGGTAAAAGGATTAGAACTATTCCCTGGTCTGGAAGCCCAACCCTCTCATTATGGAGGGGGCGGGTGGTAAGCTCCCTGAGGTCACAAAGCTGCCCCAGGCTTCTGGGTGCTCAGCGGGAGCCCTCTCCACTCCACCCTGCCTCCTGAGGAAGAGGAGGCACTTGTTTCCCAGGGCTTCGGTTGGCTATGGGCCCATGGGACAGCTCCTAGGGAAGTGACAGGAACAGGCTGAGTGCTTGGTGGGCAGCACTAGTTGGGCCATCGTGAGCCACTGACAGCCAAGGGCTGGGACAGTGGCCTGGGAAGTGATGACAATCAAGGAGGCCAGCAAGAGACCTCTTTCCTTTTGGTCCCACGCATCCAGCCAGCCAGGAAGGACGCTGTCTCTAAGGTATAGCAATAATGGGGCCCCAGCGCCCCCTGGTGGGAGTCTGGGACAAGACAGGCACCCTGAACCCCCTTCATCCCATCCTGTCTAGTCCAGCAGGCACACCTACCTCTGTTTCTGGCCTAGGGATGAAAACTGGGGGTGCCATCTTCAGAACGAGACCCTGAAAGTCCCATTCACCAAGGATGTACTGCACAGGCATCCTGCAGAGAGGGAAGAAGATGATCATCAGTGCCAGCAAATGGACCAACAGGGCCATGTCTCGGTTGGGATACCACTGTGGCTAAAGGTGTCGGGTAGGGTCACGCCTCCTGTGCCCTGAAACTCCTAACCAAGCCCATCTTCTTTCTATTTACTAACTCTCTCATCACTCTCATCCCAATACCTTCCGAGTCCTTGGACAATTTCTTCCTCCTTGACCATGAATTTGGTGGGGCTGGAGGAAGCTGGACCCTGCTCCCCACACAGAGCCCTCAGGTCTGGTCCATGGCACTCACCGTTGCAACCGGTAGTTACCCAGCTCCTGGATACACTGTAGCTGCCAAGAGGTTAGGGGTTGGGTCCAAAGTCCTGGCCTCAGGCTCTGAAACTGACCCATAGAGAACATGAGTGGCTGGCTCCTCTGACCCAGGTTTCTTCCATTGATGATGCTGGTGGGTCCAACACTGGCCACCCTGGTCATCCCTGAAGCCCTGGTGCCTGGCACACACTGTAATAGTTTCTTGGATGGATGACTTAAGTATTTGCTTAAGACATTCCTTCAGAAAAATCCCATCATTCTCAGCTCAGCACTCTCAGTGGAGTGGAAAAGGCTGGCTATCCCTTCCCCGGGGCCTCCCTCCCCCGACTTCCTGCCCCCCGGACAACACTGCACTTAACTGTTTTGGCTCCAAGGACATGAGCCACGATGTACTCACTGGATTCCCGGGCCTCAGGGATGCCCTTCTCCTCAAAGACCGCTGTCCAGTGGCTGACCACTTCGGTAGCACTCAACAGCCCAGCTGGAGGCTGATGGCGTTGCCATGAGCTGAAGGCGCAGCCCCAAATGCCTTTCCTCCACCCCAGGCCAGAGAGGAAGGCCCTCAGCATTCTGCCCTGACGCTCCACGTCTCAGGGAAAGGATCCCTTGAGTACTTCCCCAAGGTGCCCAAGTCTTTCTTGTGATGTCTGTCAGCTGCCGAGGACGGTGACTGGCCTCAGCTGGAAGGAGATGGAGTGGTCACAGGCTCTGGGTCCTCAGTATGGCTGGTCCTCAGACACAGCTGCCCTGGAATAGGGAAGGAGAATCAGGGCAGCAGCTGAGCCTCGCGGGACTCACTCTTCTCTGACCTGTTGCCTGTGAGAGGGCATACTTTGCTGTTCCCTATATCCAAAAGCAGAGACATTACTTTGCCAACTAAGGTCTGTCTAGTCAAGGCTATGGTTTTTCTGTGGTCATGTATGGATGTGAGAGTTGAACTGTGAAGAAGGCTGAGCGCCGAAGAACTGATGCTTTTGAACTGTGGTGTTGGAGAAGACTCTTGAGAGTCCCTTGGACTGCAAGGAGATCCAACCAGTGCATTCTGAAGGAGATCAACCCTGCGATTTCTTTGGAAGGAATGATGCTAAAGCTGAAACTCTAATACTTTGGCCACCTCATGCGAAGAGTTAACTCATTGGAAAAGACTCTGATGCTGGGAGGGACTGGGGGCAGGAGAAGGGGACGACAGAGGATGAGAGGGCTGGATGGCATCACTGACTCGATGGACGCGAGTCTGAGTGAACTCCGGGAGTTGGTGATGGACAGGGAGGCCTGGCGTGCTGCGATTCATGGGGTCGCAAAGAGTTAGACACGACTGAGCAACTGAACTGAACTGAACTGACTCCATTTTATACCCTCACCCACCTATTTGAGTTTTCTTGCCTTGGTCAGTGACATTTTCTTCAGGTCTTTGGCTCAAGTGATCTGAATCCATGGTTCAGTCCCTGATAATAAATGGGCTGGCAGCCTTGGGGTTTGGAGAGATCTATTTGACCCAGAGAATGTGACCTTGGGAAACTCGTTATTTCTGAGCTTTAGTTTCCTCCTCCATACAGGAGAGGAAAGAAATAACACAAACTCCCTGGTGAGCAGTGCCTCAATCAATGAATGTCAAGGCCCTGGGAGGCATCTGAACGCACAGAGGGAGTCAATGTTACATGCTCTTAACTAGTATTACTAGGGGAGAAGACTGCTTTTGCTTGGGAGTTTTGCTTTCGACATTTAGCAGGTACTGTCATTGATGTGTGGGCTTCCCAGGTGGAGCTAGTGGTAAAGAACCTGCCTGCCAATGTTGGAGATGTAAGGGGCGCAGGTTGGATCCCTGGGTTGCAAAGACCCCCTGGAGGAGCGCATGGCAGCCCACTCCAGTATTCTTGCCTAGAGAATCCCATGAACAGAGGAGCCTGGCAGATAACAGTCCACAGGGTCACAAAGAGACTTAGCACACATACACATCATTGATTTGTACGCTGAAAATCATCCCTCCATCCAATTTAACCCATGGTCCTAAACACCAGCATAAACTGCCAACTAAAAATCTGACCATCTGTGGGACTTCCCTGGTGGCCCAGTGGTTTGGAATCCGCCAGCAAGTGCAGGGGACACAGGTTCGGTCCCCGGTCAGGGAAGATCTCTCATGCCATGGGCCAACTAAGCCAATGAGCCACGACTGCTGAAAAAGCACGCCCTAGAGCCTGTGCTCGGCAACAAAAGACGCCCCCACCCACACACTGAAACAAGAGAAAGCCTGAGTACAACAAGGAAGACCCAAGACCCAGCGCAAACAAAAATAAAGACACAAATAAATAACTTTTAGATGACAACTTTTGTTAACTTTATATTAAAATATAGATTGTTTTATATTATATATCACAAACACATTTAGCTGAAGATTTCAAATCACTGGCTTCCTTTCCTCTTACAAAGACCTGGTTTCAAACGAGCCTTTATTAAACAACTGTTAGGTGCCGCTCTTCAGAGACAAGCAGGAAGGAAAAGAAGACTGCGGACGGGAAGCAACCTGCCCAAAGCTACCCAGCTAGCAACCGTTCCAGGCAAGACACAAATCCTTCGGACTCCTGAGGCAGCTCTGACTACCAGAGTGCGGCCCAAGGAGTAGGGGAGGCCTGAAGTCAGGCGCAGCTTTCTTCCCTCTCAGTTCTCACGGAAAGACTGCCTCTAACCAAGCCTGTTTCTCCATCTGTACAACGGGGACACAGACTTTCTGAGGAAGGCTACCAGAACTCTGAAGAACTCGAGGTCTCGAGGGTGTTGCTCATACCTTTCTAAGAGGCTACTCCACTCTCCCGCCATCCTGAAGAAACTGCCGTGAGTTCGGCTCCCGGATGTGCATAACCCGGATGTGAGCGCTCTCCAGAGGCTCTGCTTCCGGGGTTGGTTCAACTGAGAAAGGGCTCGGGCGGATTCCGTCGACCAGCTCCAGGGTTCCTAGAGCCGCTGGGTTGCACGTCGGACTCCCCTGGGGGCCAGTGGCGGCGGGGTGGGTATGAACGCCTTGCACACTATTTCCGCAGGCGCACGGTGAAAAAGGGTGGCGTTGTGTTAGGGTTGCTCCCCAGTCTTCCTGAAGGTCACAGCAGGAATACGGCTTTAGCCTGCGGTGTCTGGTACCGAGTCCGGAGCTGTATAGGCCGCCCGAACGGAGGCGTGTCATCAGCTGGCCAGGAGTTCAAGGGATCGGGCGCTATGCGCAGGGGCGTGGCCTAACGTAGACCTTGTGCGGGTAGAGCGGCACGTGGGCGTAGCCCAGTGTTGGGGGCGGGCACTAATTTGAGGAGTGGCACCCAGTGTTCAGGACCAGTGTCCAGGACCAGGTGGCTTCTGGACTCCAGGGCCGCTCTTGACCCTCTATCCCCGTTTTAGGGTTTGGAGCAGGCAGCTCTAAATTGGAAGTCTTAGTAGACCACGGTTTGAATCCTGACTCGTCGGGGGGCTTTGTCCAGGTCCTCTCTGTGTGCCTCAGGTCCTCCTATAAAATTCATGGCAGGGTCTCTCAAGTGTGGCCTGCCAATGCCACTCCCCTCTGCCCTCGAGTCTATTGTTAACTAGATCACTGTTGACTAAACTACTGTTAAACATGCAGTTTTCGAGGCTCCGTCCCAGACCCGGGGATCTGTATCTGTAACAAGCTATTAACAAGCGATCCCCATAAGTTCCTCTGAAAACCTGAGCATTAGAAGGTATCTGAAAGCTCCTCACTGTAGAGGTGATCGCGCTCTGGATGGAGGGGTATATATAGGTTTTCCTGGGTCCAGGTGCCCAATAATGCCTCTCCAATAATAATACCGTCCCATCTCCCTATTTCTCTGAAAGATGCCTCATTTCTAGCCAGAGGTGGGTACCATTTGCCAACAGCCCTCACACCAGAGCCCATCTGAGCAGGAAGCTGAGAGCCAGGGAGGAGAAGCATCTTGCTCTAGTTCACCAAGCCAGTGGAGCGTCCAGCCAGAGTTCAACGCTGGCTCAAGGACTCCTAGTTTGGTGCTCTCTCCAAACCTGTGCCCACCTGCATTTGGGGAGCGCGAGTCTGTCCGGGTGGAGATGAAGCCCGGGCTAGCCGGTGGCCAGAGTTCTGTCCTTAAGAAAGGCCTGGCCGCTCACAGTCCCCCGCGCGATTCTACATGGGCCAGGGAGAATGAGCAGTGGTCTGCAAGAACTGCGACCCGGCTCCCGCTCTCGCTGGGGGCAGAGCCAGATCTGAGCGGCAGGCCAGCGGACCAATGCAGAGCCGGCTCTGGGCCTGACAGCCAATCCGGAGCCGGGGGCGCGGGGCTGGCAGGGAGGAGACTAGCTGGAGCATCGCGGAGACGCCAGGCTGCTGGCCTCAGCCCCACCCCCGCGGTGGGTCCCGGCCCGGCCTGTCCCTGTTCAGGCTGGCAGAGCGAGCGCTCGGCTGTGGGCGGTGCGACGTCACAGGCACAGCCCAGGAGGTCCACCCAGGGAGGGCGGACCTCGGGTCGGACCCGCCGCCCCCTACCCTAGGACCTGGGGGGTCTCCCCCCCAACCTTGCCCCCGCCTCCTGCCGGTCGCCACCACCCCTAACCTCTCCGGCTGAGCTCGGCGCCCCAGAGAGGATTAAGTAAGTGCTGAGGTCGCCGCTTCTGTGCAAGAATGGAGGAATCAGAGGGACGAAGGTGGGGATGGGGATTGGAGCAGCGAGGAATGATGAACCTGGTGGAGAACGGTATGTGGGTGGAGGTCGTAGCGCCCAACCCTTTTCCTCCCCGATTCCTTCTCTTGCCCTTTGGAACATGAGGCAGTCCTGAACAGTGATGAGCAGGGCCCTTTCTCTCCTTTGGAAGGAAGAATAAACAGAGCCCCAGAGCAAGTGTTAAGGGTCTGGCCCAAGGTCACATCTCGGGGTCAGTGGCAGAACCAAGAAAGAACCTGGGACTCCTGACAAGCCCAGCCTACCTAGAGGCAGAAAACAGAGAGCGGCGATGAGCCTCTCCCATCCCACGTTTCTGTGCTAGCCTTGCCCCTTCCTAAGGGGCCATCCTGGGTGTGTGCCCACCTCACACACACCCATGCACCCACACAGGAGGCATCCCACATATACCCATGAGCTAGCGCACAGCGTGTGTGCAGCCATGATCTGTGCATTCCTCCTCTCCCTAGGCCTGCCTTTCTGCAGTTTGGCTGGGACTTCTTTCCACTCCGTCTTATCCAGGGCCTTTTGGCCTGGGAAGGCCAAAGTCACAGCCTGGACCGGGCATATCGCCCACCCTCTGCTCCCAAGGGAAGAGGGATGGGTAGGAGAAGTCATCTCAGAGTGGGAGCTCCATTCTTACCTCTGAAGATTCACTCTCCTTGACTGTCTCCTGGTCCCTGGCTCCCCTGTAGGGGTCCAGGGACCCAAGAGCCTACAGAGAAAGCCCATCAGAGGCCCTGAATTACGCCTTTCTCTCCTTCTTGTCTTCTGGCCTTGCCACACCTGTCCCTGCCCTCCTTCCAAACATGGGCTGGACGACACACAGCAGAGTGGGTGCAGGGGCTTCCGTGGCCCCCCTTTCCCAAATGGAGTGACCAGAGGGAGAAGAGCTTACACTTACTGGGTGCTCACTGTGGATAAGGATTGTGCTGAGCTAAGTCATTTCTAGGGACTACTTCATTCTGATATGTCAGTGACCCTCTCACCCTTTCTGTGAGGGAGGTGCCCTTAATGCCTGCAGCTTAGACTCAGGGAAACTGAGACAGGGAGAGGTGGTTGACTTGCCTAGGGTCACTCAGTTAAGTAGCTTGAACCAGAATTCACAGACAGGCTTGTCTGATCATTGTGCAAGGAAAAAGCTGCAGTTTTGTTTGTTTTTTTTTTCTCCAAGCAGGAGGTGAGGGATGATTGCGGGGGGGCGGGACATACAAAGATGAAGAGCATGGGAAGTAGGGGCTGAGTGGAGAGTGGACTTTTTCTTTCAAGCCTCCCCACTACCTTTCACATTTTCCAAGTATGATCACTGTGATCATCTTACCCACAAAGAGGGGGCAGGGCTTCATTTTCATGTCCCTAAATGCAAGTGGGATCTATAGTATATGAAGACATATCCCGATGGTCCCTGAACTTTCCCTTGCCCTCAAACTTTGATTTCCCCTGTGCCTTCAGAACTTAGGGGAACTTCATCTCACCACAGAGTCCCATCCTCAGCCTCATGTTTTCGGTTTTGTTTTTTTCTTTCCAGCACCCGGAGCTCCCTCTCAAGGACGTGGCCCCCTGTATGGGTAGTGGGGGCCACAGGTTGGGACACCCCCGGTGTCAAAAGTGAGTGGGCAGGTTTGCTGACCACAAGCAGTCTCTCAGCGTCGGCATGGACTCCAGGATCCCATCTGCTCGGGGCTGGATCAGCAGCCGCCCACCCACCTCTGAGTCTGACCTGGAGCCTGCCTCAGACGGGCCAGCTTCCGAGACCACCACCCTCAGCCCAGAAGCCACCAGCTTTAATGACACCAGAATCCCTGACGTGGCTGGTGGCACCACCGGTGTGGGCACAATGCTTCTGTCCTTCGGGATCATCACTGTCATCGGCCTGACTGTGGCCATGGTGAGAGCTGGGGCAGGCTGGGGCTGGCCCACATGGCTGTCACTTGGCAGAAGGGTGATCAGCGGTTAGATTTTAGAGAATCTAGTCAGAACACAATGGTCTGTTGGTGATAGTACAATCCTTCCCTTTCCCAAGGATGTGTTTATATGGGGGCCCAGAGACCAGAGAGGCTGCCGCCAATCAGAAGAAAAAGAAAAGGTTCCAAGGAACACATGGCATTTTGAGCTGGGTCGTGAAGGCCATGTAGGAGTTGGGGTGGAGGGTGTTTCACATGGAGGGTCTTGATGGGCAGAAGTGTGGAAGCAGACAGCAGGCTGTGTGAGCAGTGAGCAGGACAGCGAGGCAAGTGAGCATGGGGGCCTTACAGGAGTAGAGGCCAGAAGATAATTGGGAAAGATCATGGGCTGCAGGGTCTGGATAGGATGCTCTGGGCACAGCAGCATGCTGGCAGTGTTCATTCATTCACTTGGCAGTTATTTCATGGGCACTTGCCCTGGATCAAGCCTTCAGGACCACAGGGATGAGGGAGAAGAGGTTCTGCAGTTCTTACAGGGGTGAGAGATAAATACAACCAAAGGTGCCAAGAGTAGCCCATATGGACTGGCTTGGGGAATTGGGTGGGGATTGGGGGCCCTCCTAGACTGGGTGGTCAGGGACAGCTGAGGAGGCAACATTAGGGCTGAGACCTCACAGTGGAGACCTGGCCCCAGTGTCACAGGAGGGGCAGAGTTGGACAGGGATCAGGGCAGAGATGAGCTGGGCTGAGGCTCCAGATGTCCCCCTGAGAGTGGATACAATGCTTCCAGATCTGAGATCTGCCACTGAAAAGATGGTCTCTCCCTTGGGAATTCCCTGTGGTCCAGTGGTTAGGGACTTGGTGCTTTCACTGCCATGGTCCTGGGTTCAGTCCCTGGTTGGGAACTAAGATCCTGCAGCCAAAAAAAAGGACATGGACTCCCTCCTTAAGATGATGCGTGGATACTCAGAATGTCACCAAGGGAGACTGCGTAAGCTGAGGCCTGGAAGGGCAGGGGTGCACTGTAGGCCCCCCAGCAGGCCCGGCATTGGTGGCATTCAGCCTGCTGCCCCTCACGGGCTCTGACAGCCGGCCTAAGACCTAGGAGCATGTTGCTCTGACAGATAGGGCTGTGGATGGTCCATCATGGCTGGAGCTGCTGGTAAACCATGGTCACCATATGGGCTCCACAGGCTCCGGATCGCTGCCAGGGAGCAACTGCTGTCCAGCATGTAGGGCCAGGACATAGCACACAGAGCAAGGCCAGGGCCTGCACAGGCTTCTGGGGCAGGGGCAAGGCAAAAGGCCAATGTTTGGCACCCACGTGGTGGTTAAACAGGCAGAGCCACCGGAACCTCAGGGATAAAGCAGGGGCCAGATCCAAAGACTTCATCCTGGGAACCTGGGAAGACTTCCTTACTCTTCACTCTGGAGGCACATTCAGAGGGCCAGGGTGTATGGCTTTATGTCCCAAAGCAGAGAGGTAGGGAGCTTATGGGGCAAAGGCAGTGGAGGGCAGGAAACAGCTCCTGGGCCAGGGCCAGGTCCAGAGAAGTAGGTTCCTTGAGTACTAGGGAATCTGCCCTCATGCCAGCCGTAAGCCAGGCCATGCTGTGTGCAAGGAGGAGCAAATCAGTGCCAGGCAGTGTGCCTCACATCAGAGGAGCAGTGCTGGAGGGCTTCCTGGAAGAGGTGGGNTCCTGGGCCAGGGCCAGGTCCAGAGAAGTAGGTTCCTTGAGTACTAGGGAATCTGCCCTCATGCCAGCCGTAAGCCAGGCCATGCTGTGTGCAAGGAGGAGCAAATCAGTGCCAGGCAGTGTGCCTCACATCAGAGGAGCAGTGCTGGAGGGCTTCCTGGAAGAGGTGGGGCTGCAGCTCGACAGTGAAGGGTGGGAAAGATTTGGAAAGGAAGGTGCGTTGGGGGAAGGTGTTATTATTTGGGGCAGAAGGAGCCGCAAGGATGAAGGGTGGAGACTGGTTCTAGCATCTCTTGAAGATCCTTCTGTATCACGGGCCATGGGGCAGGACAGGGAGTGCAGACCACTGGGGCTGGAGCTGCTGGTTCAGGGCAGGCAGGGGCTGGGCCAGAGACCTGGAGCTCCTGTCACCTCCCACTCACAGGAGAGCAAGGGGCCTGCTCACATCCTGGGGGTGGAAAGGGGAGCAAGGGGCACCTCAGTTTCTTTCCACCTTTGGGGCCCCCCAGGAATGAGCAGCAAGAGGAGCTCTGGGCCAGGCTGGAAACAAACCAGATTCAAGCTGTGAATGAGCCATCAAGAGTTGAGGAGCCACGGCGGATTTAGGACAGACTCTTAGAACAGGGCTTTCCCCCAGGCAGAAGTGGTCATGTTCCTGGGAGTCAAAACACACCAGTTTAGGCATGAGCATATGGTGGCAGACGTCCTTGGGGTCCCTGCCCAGGTGGTCACCCGTGTCGCACCCCCGTCCTCCCCTTCCCACTTCTTTCCCCTCCTCCTCTTGCCTCCTCCCCCCTCTTCCCCCGCCCCCACTGCCCTATACCAGGCTTTCCTGCTCCAGCCCGGAGCTCTTGGGTCCTGATGTTTTCTCAGACCGTCCAGGCCTTTATCTCCAAGTCTGTACAATGGTGGGTGAGGACCCAAGGGTCTTCCTAGGTTCCTCCAGCATCAGGGTTCAGGAGTCTGGTCTGGGCTGATGTCCAGGGCCTCAGGTCCTCCTCCTCAACCCCTTTCCACTGAGGACCATCAACCTCCCCAGAAACCCCAGGAACCCAGACCAGAGCCTTGCCCAGAGCCACTGCCCTGCCGAGTCTGGCCTCTGCCTGTCGCCTGTATTTTTACCTATACATGGGGGAAAGTATTGTGCCTGGGGACAGTTGAGAGGAGGGGGTGTGCTGAAGTCCCCTCCCCACCCCCACCCCCCACACACTTCAGCCCTCAGGAGGCTGAGGCAAGCAATGAGTGGCTGGAGCCACTGTCAGTATTGGCAGGGTGGGCCCGTGAGTCCCCAGGCCAGGCTTGACTGTGGTTTCCCCAGGCGGGGCTGCTCCCCACCTCTGATGCTCTGCAGCATCTCGTAAATGCCAAATGGGGTAGAAGGTAGGTGTCTGTGGGATGGGGTCACTGAGGACAGGGGTCCTAGAGGTCTCCCACTCATCAGCCTCAGTGTGTCCCCTTTCCTAAGGCCTGCTGGGTTAATTAGGGTCTCCTTCCCTGGCCATCTGATGCTGCCTCCCTCTCTTGCAGGTTTTGTACATCAGGAAGAAGAAGAGGTAACTCCCCGGCTGCCCCCAAGACCGAAGCCCATGGGCTGTGCTGGGCTGGACTCTAGGGATGCGGGTGGGGAAGGAGAGTCCTCCCACCATGAAGGCCCCTCTCCCTAGTCAGGGAGTCAAGGTCCCTCCTGCCCACTCAGGATTGGGGGTGACCACTTTCCCTTGGGAAGGGCTGAGCCACCCTTGCCCCGCTGCCATTGACTCCCCTTTCCCCACCCCAGGCCCCCCAGAGGCTGTGGATCCCATGAACCCCTGGCTTAGCCAGTCCCCATGGCCCCCACGGATGATGGCTCTGTGACCCTTGGCCCCATCTGGTCCCAGGAATGGGTAACTCTCCCTCCCAGGCCACTCATCCGAGGGGCAGAAATGTGCACAGAAATGTCTTTCACTGAATCCCGGGGAAAATTTTAGGACCGTAAATAGGACTGTGTCTGTGGATCCGCAGGCAGGGCCTGGAGGGCTGGTGGGAGGGGAAGGGCCTGCCCGGCCCCCAGCATTTTCTGCCCCCACCCCCAGGCTGGAGAAGCTACGCCACCAGCTCATGCCTATGTACAACTTTGACCCCACGGAGGAGCAAGACGAACTGGAGCAGGAGCTGCTGGAGCACGCGCGGGACGCTGCCTCCGTGCAGGCCGCTGCCGCTGGGCAGGCCATGCAGGGCAAGGTGGGCGCTGGCAGGCTCCTCCACCCAGCCCACTCGCGGCTCTCCCGCCCCACCATCCCTCCTTTCCCGGGCAGCTTTCTAACACCTGCCATGTGGTCAGGTGGCAGCTATATGGGCTTTGTCAGGCTGGATTAGAAACGGGTAGAATTGTTCCTTGGCCCCCCGACAGATCACCACACAGCTAGGCCAGGGCAGCCTTGGGGTCCAGCCGGCTCTGCCCCTGATCACCTGTTCACCTGGGAAGGTTCATTGGCCTCTCTGAGCCTCAGTTTTCTCATCTGCAAGTGAAAAAAATACCCTGATTCTTGCCTCAGTTTTCTCATCTTGCAAGTGAAAAAAATACCCTTCCCCTCCCACCAGCCCCTTGAAACTAGGGGGAAGGCAGGAGGGAATGTTGGGAGGCTGAGTCCCTGCGTTCCTCTGCTTCCTGAGATCACATGCTGAGCGAGTTGTCACTGGGGTCAGATTCTGGCACCTGTGAGTAGACCGGTGGGTTCCTAGTAACTGGCAGACCCCAGGCAGGTGCAGACCCTGGGCAGACACCTCCCATGTCCACAGAGTTGGGTACCTGTGTGGTTATCCTGCCAGAGGCACTGGGCTGCTTGGCCACTTGCCAGCAGTCGCTGAGATGTCCAGGAACCAGAGCCCCATGGAAAGACCTGGCCCCTCTGGACCGTGATGCCTGTTTGCATCCCTCCTGGCCTTGATCCCACAGATTGCTAAGGAATCTAGCCCCACAGAGGCAGCTTTGGGAGACTGGATTCAGGAACAGTGGAGGCTAGGAGTCAGAGACCCTCTGGTTTGGCTACCAGTTCTGTGTACCTGCATCAGGACTCACACCCCTTTGAGATACTCAGAATACTGGGCTGAGAATCTCTGTCCACCCAACTCTTGGGACGACTGACCATTTGACAGTCGTTTCCTGTGCACCCCCTTGTGCCAGCCCTTGTGCTGCAGCTTGGGGGCTTGGAGTGCAGAGGTGAGCCCCCTCTGCTGGTAGAAGGCAGTACCTGTGTAATTAATCCTGGGACCCCAGGGAAAGCGCTGCCTCTGGCTGAGAAGGCAAGAGGAGCTGGGGATGGCTGTCAGGAGGAGTCATGGGAGGAATCACTTGAGTCAGGTCATATTTCTTGGCTGAGCTTATGGGAGGGCATTCCAGGCAGAAGGCATAGCGGGTGCCAAGTGCAAGTAAGCAGCAGAGGGTGGAGGTGACTGGGTAAGAGAGGGCCTGGCCTCAATCAAGGTCCCTGATGCCCCAACTGTCTCTGTGCAGACCACGCTCCCCTCTCAGGGCCCAGTACAGAGGCCCAGTCGGCTGGTGTTCACCGATGTGGCCAATGCCATCCACGCATGAGTGGCCCGGGGATGGGCCTGGACCTCTGATGAAGACATCCGCTGCAGTGCCCACAAAGTCACCCACTCCAAGATCACTAAGACCGACTCTCAGGACCTGCCCTGCCAAGGCCCCAGCTGTTCTGAGGACCCAGCTGCTGATTCTCCAGGCTCTAAAAGGGGCCTCCCCACTGCCCCCCGGCCAGGAGGAGGTCTGCCCATATGATGGGGATCCGTGAGGTGAATTCCAGCCACCCCTCCCCGTTGGCCGGCTATGGGCTAGGTCCAAGCTCGGAGGAGAGCTGAGGGGAAGGGGAGACGGGGGAGCAGGCGCGGAGGGATACGGGGCCAGAGCCGCAGCGAGGCCCCCTGCATGCACATCACGGTGCCCACCTGCAGACACGCGCCTGGGCCAGCACAGCGGGCAGANCCCCGTTGGCCGGCTATGGGCTAGGTCCAAGCTCGGAGGAGAGCTGAGGGGAAGGGGAGACGGGGGAGCAGGCGCGGAGGGATACGGGGCCAGAGCCGCAGCGAGGCCCCCTGCATGCACATCACGGTGCCCACCTGCAGACACGCGCCTGGGCCAGCACAGCGGGCAGAATGGAGCCCCCCGCACTGGCTCCACCCTCCCACTGACTCCACCCCAAGACGTGGAGAGGAACATCAAGCGGGCCACCCCTCTTCTGCCATCAGTGTTCAGGGACTGGCGGGAGAAGAGAAGCGGAGCCAAGGGTCCACTGCCCACCGCGTGTCTTCACCGGGCTCCACAAGCCAGTAACCAGCTTCGGGAACAATCCCCTTGTCTTAGTGTTTATTGGGGATCCAGGGTTGGGGGAGAGGCTGCCGGTCTGGGGGCAGTGGTCACGGGTTGCAAGATCTGACAGCCTGAAACAGGGTGGGGATGGCCCCTTGCGGAACAGAAGAGACCTAGTCTGGGTTTTGATCACCTTTGGTCTGCCCACCCTGTGCCCCGCAGGAATTCTGCCAGTCTGGGGCATCTGAGTCAAGCCAGACCCCAAGAACCTGGCGCGGCTCCGCAGGGCACGCATGCGCACAGGAGCATGCCTGCACCCCGTCTTGCCCAGCCTCGCCGCTTGGAGCGGACGCGAAGGCGGCAGGTACGAACCCTCTGTTGGACAAATACCACCCTCAGGATGTGAGGGCCTAGGAGGCCTTCGTGGGGAAGGTTCTGGATTTATTTCCTCCTCTAGATGCTATAAATAGGTTAGCATTGGAGCCAACTGGAGGGCTGCGGGTAATTTGGGATGCGCAGAAACTATAATTTAACTCACAGCATCTCCATGTGAGAGCATTAAAGATGTAATTAAGACGTTTACACAAAGAGAGTGTGAGCCTGTGACATTGAGGATATGAAACCCCAGCAGGGGTGGGATGGGTGAGGGCCTGGGGAGAGGGTGTCACTTGGATCCCAGCCATAAGGAGGCAGCCCGGCTGTCTTTCCTTGATCTGTCCAATGACATGCCTCTAGTGCTGAGTTCAAGGCTGTTCTGGGGCCTTGAACCTCAGCTGTGGAATGTGTCACCATGCCTGCTATCCCCTTGATTGGAGAGCCAAGTGGAGAGGAACTATGGGACCAGAGGAGGGAGGGGGCTTGAGACCCGTAGAACCTGTGTCTGAAACACAAAAGAGAAAAAAAAAATGTGTTTTTTTCCAAAGCACAGGGTTGCAGTGGTGGGTGGGTGGGAACCCACCTGCAGGGCTCAGAAGGGTTTGGAGGGTTTGGTCACTGGGGTGACCAAATGGCCTGGTTTCCTCGGGACTGCACAGCTTTAGCATGGAACAATCTCAAACCAGGACTTTAAGTGACGTCCAGACCCTCCGCTAAAGAACGGAGCCTGCAGGCTGGCATAAGTAGAAACAGGAGGGGTGAACCCCAGTCCCAGGGTGGAGGGCTGGGCTGGAGGCAGGGACTCCTGGACAGGGCCCTGGGTGAGAGTGGGGCCCCCAAGCACCCCATGGGCCTCCCACACTGGGGTCAGACAGCCGGGCCTGTTGGTGACAACCCTGGTCTTGTGGAGGGCTCTCCTTCCCTCAGCAGACTGGCAGAGGATTCCCGAGGGTGAGGGGAGGGGTGCGTGGGCTATGCACCCCCATCTAGCTGGATAGCCCCTCAGCCTGAGAAGGTGAGAGCCGCAGAAGACCAAGGTCTGAGGGACCCTAAAATCGTGCCTGTGGAGAAAGTGGGCCCCAGGGCCCAGGATTCGGGCTCCAGGAGGAACCCACCACCTGCCTGCCCCAGGCCCCGGTCCTGGCCAGTGGGTCTGGCGAGGTGACGGACACAGGGCTGCTTTCTGGGGGTGACAGGAGACAGTTCCTTCTCTTCGTCCCCTCACAGTCACTCCCTCTTCCCTGCCACCCACCTTCTGATTTCTAGCTCTTTCTCAGTCCTGGAGGAAAACCAAATTCCCCCCAGAGTTCCCAGGTTGAGGTGACGGACACAGGGCCACTTTCTGGGGGTGACAGGAGACAGTTCCTTCTCTTCATCCCCTCACAGTCACTCCCTCTTCCCTGCCACCCACCTTCTGATTTCTAGCTCTTTCTCAGTCCTGGAGGAAAACCAAATTCCCCCCAGAGTTCCCAGGCCTCCCACAGAACATGGTATCAATAAACATTGGGGTAAAAGGCTCCCGGTGACGTGTCCTTGTGCCCATGGCCTAACGGGTTGACCAGAGCTCTCCTCACCACCCTCACCAGGCAGACGGTGTGACAGTGTCACAGGCCTGCCGTTCTTGCTCCTGTGGCGACTGTTAAAAGGGGCCCTTGGGAGCTGCTCTCTGGCCCTTCATAACACGGAGTATATGAAGCCTCCCCTCGGGCAGTGACCAGGGCTGCAGGCAGAAGCCACGGCAGTTTGCAGTGGGTGGTCCCAGGGTGGACGTGGACCGATGCCTTCAGAGGAGCCCATCTTGTTTAATCGAGTGAAGTGTCAGCTTCGAGTCAAAGTGAATAAGTAATCCTGTTGCCTGGGCTGCTGGCAGATGCCAGGAACGCCTTCAGAATATAGAGGAAAGTTGTGGGGGTGAGCCCAGAAACTCCTGTAGAGCAGTCTGACCTTGCAATGGATTCCTTCCAGAAACATCTGAGCTCCACCCTTTGGGGGTGGGGGAGGGCAGCACCAGCGTAGTCTTTGCAGTGCCGTCTGAGATGGGAGGGAACAGATGTCAAACAGGAAGAAAGGATGAGTGTGTGTGTGTGTTTGATGCGTATCACACACACACTCTATGTCTGTATCTTTACAGCTACATCTACATGAAAAAGAGGGCAGGAGGAGGGTCCAGTGTGCCTGGGGGTGTTCAGAGGCTGGCACCACATACTGCCACCCTGTCCTGTCCAGCTGCACCCCGCAGCAGCCTCGGGGTGAAGGGCCTCGGCTGAGTACCTGAGGGGACCCCAGGAGACACTGTCCTGGCCCCTGAGGGCTCAGGCCAGGGGGCAACTCTAGCCGCGGGCACCCGTGGTCGTACAGAGGACTCTCCTGAAAGGCCAGAGATGCTGAGAGGTGAGCGAAAAGTGTGAGCGTCGCAGGTGCAGGGAGCAGAGGGGGAGGGGAACAAAAAGACCCCCTGGCCATCCCGCCTGGGCCTGGGTCTGCCCTTGGCAGTGGCCCCCGCCACCCACCCGTCCCCTGGGCACTTTGATTCTATGAGTGGGAGATCAGTTGCCTGTGCCCATGGTCGGGGGGAGACCCCTCCCCAATACCTCCAGGAGCTAGAGGGTGGGCTGCAAGCACGCGGGGTGGGGGACAAGGAGTGAGGGGGTCTCCTCTCTCCCAGGCCCCAAGGGGGTGGGGGATGGAACACAGTGCGTCGGTGGGGCTGAGAGCTGTCTGGGAACGGGGGGTTCCTTTCCCAGCCCCCGGACCAGGGAATGCGACCCATGTCAGAGACCCCAGTACAAAATAAAAAGCTTTAAAAAAAACTCTATAGCAAACAGCAAATAAAATAAAATAAAGTATGGTTTATTGAACTCCTACCACGTGCCAGGTATGTGGACAAGCTCATGGAGGGAGGGCCAAATCAGGGTTCTCCATTGCCATTCATAGGACCACGGCCAGAAAGGGCCTTGGCAAAGGGACCTGGTCCACCTCAAGGGCCAGAATCTGGTCCCAGCAAATGTCACCTTGGATTGGTTTGATCCTAGCACAATCTCAGTTTATTCCCAGTGCCCTTCTGAGGGGTATACCGTCACTCATCCTACAAGGGAGGAGAACCAGCCCCCAAAGACTGGGGCCATCAGGCTGAAAGCCAGGGGCCTGGCTCTCCCTCTACATTGCTTGAAAAAGGAGTTGCAGGCAAGACCGAGAAGTCGGAGGGAGCTGCAGCCTGAAGGGGCACCCAGTGAGCATTGCCCACTTGGCCACACGAGCTGCCTTCCAGCCTCAAATGCGGTCCTGTGCTGCCATCTACTGGCACCTCTTGAGCACTGCAGGTGGCTTTCCTACTCAGGCTTGCTTCATCCTCGGACCCCTCCCCTGCCTCTCCCTCCTGAGGCACGGAGAGCAATCTTCACTCCGCGGGTCCTGACCTGGAGGCTCATCTGGCAGGACTAGGAGTAGGGAGAGATGAGTGGGAACCTAGGGTTCAAAATGTCAGAAGCCATTCACTCGGGCGCTGATACTACACTTGCACCAACTAATGTGAGCGCCCCCCCCCACCCCCTTGGTGCTTCCCCTTGGGGAAGCACAGGACAGGGTGGCAGACCCCTCTTGGTCAGGGCCCAGGGGACAGACATTGAACCCCTTCCCCACCCCCGCTCCCAGGCCTGCAGGCTGGAGGCCAGGGGAGTGTGGGTCCCTCCCTGGCAGAGCTCGCAGAGATGCTCTTTACCCTGAAGGAGGCTAAGAACGGCAGATTATGAGGGACTTAAGGGATTTAGCAGCAACTCGATAACAGTTCAGTAAGGTGACAGACACTCTGAAGCCGCGGATGAAGCGGGGAGGGGTCAGGATTCCTGCCTTAAATCCCTACAGGTGGCAGGGCCTGTGTGTGAACCTCCTCCAGGCTTGTGGACAATACCGAGCCCATTCAACCCCTCAGCAGCCCCAGAGCATGGAGACCAGGCATGCCCTCTTAGCACACGTGGGGAAACTGAGGCACACAGCAGCAGGGGAAGTCGGCAGCAGCAGGGCCAGGTGGGTTACCCCCAGAGCTCACACCCAAGACCTCCCCCGCTAAAAAAGCAAGAATGTTCTCTGTAGACAGAGCTGCCCCTTCCTCTCAGCACTCATTTGTTTTCTTCAGGCATCCCCAGCTCCTGCACCCCAGGCCCTCTGCTGGACGCTGGGGCTGAGGGGCACCCACGGGGAGCTGGCCTCCTAAGAGTCCCACCCAGGGTAACAGCCAGGACAGTGAGGCTGACGGCAACTACTCACCCCTCTCTGGGAAGTGACAAGAGAAGCAGGTGAGGTGATGGGAATTCAGAGGAGGCATCACTCCTGACTAGGGACAAGGCTTGGCTTTCTTAAAGTTTTTATTGGAGTGCAGTTGCTTTACAATGTTGCATTTCTGCTGTACAGCAAAGTAAATAACTATACATATGTATATATATACTGGCTTCCCCTGTGGCACTAGTGATAAAGATCCTGCCTGCCAATGCAGGAGACGTAAGAGACATGGGTTCAATGCCTGGGTCGGGAAGATTTCCTGGAGAAGGGAAGGGCAACCCACTCCAGTATTCTTGCTTGAGAATCCCCCGGACAGAGGAGCCTGGTGGACTACAGTCCAGGGTTACAAAGAGTCAGACACGACTGAAGTGACTTACCACAGCATAGCACATATATATATCTCCTCTTGTTTGGATTTCCTTCCCATTTAGGTCACCACAGAGCACTGAGTAGGGTTCCCTGAGCTATCCAGTAGGTTCTTATTAATTATCTATTTTACACATAGTATCCATAGTGTGTATACGTCTATGCCAATCTCCCCAAATTCATCCTCTTCCTCCTCTCCCCCTTGGTGTCCATCCATTTGTCCTCTATGCCTGTGTCTCTCTTTTTTGCAAAAAAAAAAAAAATTATGAAATGCTTCACGAATTTTGGTGTCATCTTCACACAGGGGCCGAGCTAATCTCTGTACTGAGAAGATATATTCCAGCAAGTATATCAATTTTAGTATATGCGTTGCCAAAGCGAGCACCAAGGCAAGGCTGTCATTGTGCTGGGTTTGGGCACCAGGTGACAAGGGTGGCGACCTGCCCAAACCTCTGGTTGAGTGGACCTGTCTCCCGTGGCTGGGGAAGGCGAGATGACTGTTTGGAGCCCTTCCCACTGTGACCAGCAGGTGGCGCTGCAGGCCCAGATTGGGGACCTGGTTTGTGGGGCCAGTTAGAGGAGCGCTCTCCCTGACGCTCTGCTTGAAGGCCCTCTTTGCAGGAGTCTGGGAGTCTGGGTGGCTGGTGCACCGAAGCTGTCTGCTTCCCCCCTGCCAGGAGCAGGCCTGGACTGGATCTGGGTCAGGGAGAATGTCTACTCCCGGCTGTGCCCTGAGCCTCCCGAAAGGAGCCTGGTACCTCCTAGGTGCTCAGGGCTATTCATTGAATGCAGGATCGATAAGTGGTTTCTTGACTCATGAGAATTAAATGAGTTAATACAGAAAAAGCACATGCAGAGTCTTCAAGAAATGTATGCAGTTATTTGTACTCTTACTATGGATGGTCCCCACCGCTTTTGGAAGCTGTGGGCCCTGCCCTGGTGTCTAGACAGCTTCTCCCAGCAGGGGATAAAGACTGAACCCCAGGGGCTGGCCATTCAAGGGAGCAGTCGTTGTGGGCCCTTGGAGACAGGAGGGGTCTGTGCCAAGCACTGAAGGTGGCGCAGAGACTGGGGCCCCCGACTTCACCGGGCAGCTTCCAGGCCTATGCTCGGGTTTTCAGTCGTGTCTGACTCTCTGCGAATCCATGGACTGTGACCCGCCAGTCTCCTCTGTCCTTGGAATTTTCCAGCCAGGAATACTGGCGTGGGTTGCCATTTCTGCAGCTTCCATAAGGAGGGAAGAACATCCCGTTCTCCTGTCCCCGACAGGTCTGGCCTCCCAGCAGGACCAACTGCTGGAGGTCAAGCAGGGTGAGGCTGGGGGCCGTGCCCTGTGGTGGGCCTCACCCAAGCTCACAGTATTTGCAGGTCACTCCCTCCTGGAACTTTCTCACGGCCACTTGTGCCTACCCTGGGACCTCTACTGCAAATTCCTGTCCCGTCTGTACCTCAGATTTTAGCTCCTTTCAGTGTCCACCAGGGTCTTGCACAGAAAAGGCAACATTGCTCCCTTCCCTCCATTATGGAGGCTTCTTCCCACTGAGTTCCTAACTCACGCCCTCAGCAGTGACACCATGGACTCTGAACCACTGGATAGCCAGGGAATTCCCTTCGTGGAGTTCTTAGGAGATCATTTATCTGTCCCACCTGTAGCTGAGTTTCAGGAAGGCTGAGTGACTTGTCTTAGTTCACAAAGGATTTGCACCCAGATCTGTGGGACTTGGAGGCCACGCTCTGAATGGGCCGGGTTCATCCCTGTCTCCCTCCTGTTGGGTCCCACTCTGGGCTGGGCTCTCGGTGGGTTCCGGGTACATCACGGAAAGTCCCCCTCTTTTGTTAGCTCCTGCATCCTCACGAGTGAACACATGAGGTGGGGCGTTTGCTGCTGCAGCCAGGCTGTGTAGCCCAGGAGGACACGCACTGTCATCATCCCCAATGATGCCGAGAGCAGGAAACACATAGCTCTGCGAAATGATTCCTGCTGATGGAGCACCACAGGCAGTCTGGCTTGGAAGAGGTGCAACTCATGCAGCTGGGCCCAGACCCTCCCTCAGCTGCATTTTCCTGGACCTCCCAGCCATCCCAGCCAGGCTCCCAGCCACGCCCCACCTGCCTCTATCCCCAGGGCCCCTCTAACCTCCACTCACAGGCCTGCAAGGCTTCCCCTGAACTCTGGAACCCCCTAGTTGGGTTTCCAAGACCCTCACCCTGGTGCCTCCCATTCTCTGCAAGTCATCTGCTCAGACTGCAGCCAGGGTCCGGCCTCTGCCCTCTCGTGCCCTCTGCCTGGGCCAGGGTCACACCCCACCCTGCTCCTGGCTGGGCCTTGCCCCTGGTGCAACCCCCCCTCCCCACCACTGCTCCTCCCAGCCCTCTGGCAATTACCCGAGTGATTACTTTGATAATTTATTTGGTAATTAGGCATGTTCTGGCTGCTCAGGACACTTCTCTGCCGGCCTGGCCTAGAATATAGATCTGCTCTGTTCTAGTCTTCCAGGAAAGGAAGGCTGGCTCCTGGAACCCGGAAGGATGGAGTCCAC
The DNA here is from genome assembly GCA_006410675.1 of Oreotragus oreotragus. Taxonomy (NCBI): domain Eukaryota; kingdom Metazoa; phylum Chordata; class Mammalia; order Artiodactyla; family Bovidae; genus Oreotragus; species Oreotragus oreotragus. The sequence goes on from SJYX01023109.1 coordinate 122,405, forward strand.
TCTGAGTTCCATTGCCTGTTCCCCACCCCTCGGCCCTGCCAGGCATAAGGGCGCTGCTCATAAAGGGGGACAGGATGACATGTTGTTGAGTGAGGTGGAGAGTGGATAGGTGCCAAGAGGAGACCCTCGAAAGCCGTGGTGGAACCTCGTGGTCCACGTTCTACGATGGGGGTCTGGCTTCTCGCCAGAGGGCAGGCAGAGCCACAGAGGGTTTCGAACAGGGAGGGATGTGAGCAACTCTCTGTTCAGAAACATCAAGAGGAGGATGGAGTGGGAGGGGACATGAGGATAAACATCACGTCCCCTCCTACCTGCTAAGTTCCTGGTGGGCTCCCATTGTCCAGATCAACACCAAGAGGGCAGATGGATGCCACCCATGCAGCCCAGCCTTGTGGGACAGGGCCAGGGGGATGGGGGCTGAGAGGTGTGGAGGGCACTGCAGGATCCCAGAACAGTTACCCTTCTCCTTTAAAAAAAAAAACAGCATTAGGTTATATGCATAAAAGAGATAAGCCACAAGAATTTACTGTATAACACAAGAAACAACATTCAATATCTTATAATAACCTATAATGGAAAATAATCTGAAATATATACATATAGCTATATATATATATAGGAATCACTTTGCTACACACCTGAAACTAACATTATATTGTAAATCGACTACATTTCAATAAAAAAGAATCCCAACCCTAAAAAAAAACCCCAAAACATAAAAACATGGGGTTGTTCATAAACAACATTCAATATCTTATAATAACCTATAATGGAAAATAATCTGAAATATATACATATAGCTATATATATATATAGGAATCACTTTGCTACACACCTGAAACTAACATTATATTGTAAATCGACTACATTTCAATAAAAAAGAATCCCAACCCTAAAAAAAAACCCCAAAACATAAAAACATGGGGTTGTTCACATCCTGTATACACACTCCACCTTTTTCACACATCACACTGCCTCACCCTCGTCCGTTTTGATAGCTACATAGAACATTCGGCAAGGATGCTCCATATTGACTTAGCCAGGCTCCTCTGGGTAGGCTGTTTCCAATAGATTACTCCTAGAAACATCACTCAGTGACCACCCTGGGGTATAATTTCACATGCGTGAGTTTATCTGGAGGATAAATTCCTAGAAGTGGGCACTGCTAGGCCAAAGGATCTGTGCATTTTTAATTTTGATAGATAGTGCCAAATGGCTTTCACAGTGGTTACACAATTTATACTCTTAACAAGCCACCGACTACAAGTGTGTGCCTTCCCCCATGCTTACCAGAAATGTGCGCTGACCTTTCACAGCTGTGCCCGCTTAATTTGCATTTCTCTCAGAGGAAGGAAGTTGAGCGTGGTTTCAGTGGGTGAGTCTTTCGGATTTCCTTTTGCATAACTATATGAACTATATGTTCATCTCTTCTGCTCATTTTTTACTGGAATTGTTGATTTTTTCCTTCTAGATTTATAGAGGATATATGTGTGTGTGTATATATATATGGAATACATGCATATATATATATATTTAGTATTGCTGTTTGTTGTTTAGTTGCCAAGTTGTATCCGACTTCTTTCACGACCCCATGGACTGTAGCCCACCAGGTTCCTCTGTCCATGGAATTCTCCAGGCAAGAATACTGCAGTCGGTTGCCATTTCCTTCTCCAGGGGATCTTTCTGACTCAAGGATTGAACCCGTGTCTCCTGCATTGGCAGATGGATTCTTTACCACTGAGCCACCAGGGAAACCCATATATTTCATATATATAGATATGTGAAACTTGCAGTTTTTTCCCCATAGCTGCTTGTTTTTAAACTTTGACTTTTCCCCCCACAGGGAAATGCTTGATTTTTTATGTGGCCAGATGTATCCAACTTTTTCTCTTGTGGCTTTTCTGTTTTTTGTTATACCTCGAAAAGGTCATAACAAATCAAAGTTGGACAACAATCCCTTTGTTTTCTCCAGGGAATCTGTTCGTCATTCTTCAGTACTTCTAGCTTTGATCCAAATGAAATTGGTGTTTGTTTTAAGGTGTGCGATAGGGAACCAAGTTAATTCTCCCCGCCCCACCCCAGCCCTTGCAGGTTATCATCCAGCGATTTTTTCTTGGAGGTTATTCTGGACTGAATCATTGAGACTTTTGGAAAGGTACTACTGGGGAAACAGTATGTTCTGCAGCGGGTGGAGAGAAACAGAGGAGGATGGAATGGCAGGGTGGGACGTGCCTTCTGGAGGCTGAGAAGAGGGAGAAGAAAGTTCACTTGAGGGGACATGTTTGATTTTTCCCACCTTGGTCATTTTTGGTAACCAGTTTTAACTTTGCCTGCCACATTGTAATTCCTTCAGTAGATTTGGTGACCTTGGCATAACCTTGGTGCAGGCAGAGTGCTGGGGAAGCAAGGAGGAGCAGGAAGGGGAGTCTGTTCTCGAGGACCCTCTGCTGGCCAAGGCCTGCGGGTCCTGAGCAAGCCCCCCGCCAAGGCCTGTGGGTCCTGAGCAAGACCCCCGCCCTCGACCACCACTCTGGAGCAGGGAGGGGCGTTATTACAACACAAGTGGGACACTGCGGGGTGCTGAGGAGAGCCGCAGAAACTCACTTCCGGTCCTGCTAAGACAGAACCAGCTCATTGGCCAGTAAAGCAAGCTCAGGACGGGCAGGGCGGGGCTGGCTGCCCCCATCTCCCCGCCCCCACTTCTCCCTGCTGCCTGCCCGGCTCCCACTCGTTCCCTCTTCTCTGCCACTGAGACCCATCAGGCGTGGCCCTGGATGTCATCCAGGCCCTGGGTCCTCGCTTAATACGGTGAAGGCCAAACAGGCCATCTCTGACCTGAGATCTGCTCTGAAGGCATTCTGGAATGTTCTGGTGGGCTCATGTCAGCACCTGGGGAGGCTCTGATCCAAAGCAAGTGAGACTCAAGTTCCTGGCCAGGAAGCTAGTGGGAGATGGGGCGGCGGGTGTGTGTGTGTACATATCTTACTCACCTGTGCTTCTGCCACCCTAAGGAGTGTCCTTCCCGCCACCTTCTTCTGGGAATTGTAATAACCGGTGCCTTGCCTCTTCCTGCCACTAGGTGGCAGCAGTGAAAGTCATATTCAGCCCCATCCTTCCTCTTCGGTGCTATGGATTTAACCTCCAAAGAGATCCTAAGGTTATCCAGTGGTCCCAGACATCCACGGAGCTGAGAAAAGATGGGGCCACGTTCTTTCCAAGGCACAGGATCACTTTCCATCCAAAAAAAAAGTGAGAGGCTTGTTCCCCTGGCTCCTTTCACAACACCTCCCCAGGATCGCAGGGGGGCTGTTGGGGTAGTAGATGGTTGAAAGGAGCAGAGACTGGGGTGATTCTCAGGAACTTGGCTACTAGAGACACCCACAGCCACGTCCCAGCAAGGCCTGCTGATTCCCAGACAGTAACCAAGAAGACCCTTCCCAGAGTCTGAGGATGCCAGGCGTTTAGAGGGGGAGAGAAGAAGCTGGACTAGGTGGGGAGAGGAGTGAGGTTCTATGAGCCCAGGCTGGTTCCCTACCCAGGATTCAGCACCAGGGTGGCATTAAAGCCTCTGGCACTGAACCTTGAGGACGAAGGCTGAACTGGGACCTGAAGCCATCCCCCCCACCGCCCGGCCCCGTCTGTGACCTGTAGACCACATCTCCCCTCCTCTCCAAAGAGGGCAGTGGGTGTCCTGGAGGAATTATAGATTCTCCAAGCACCACATCTCCAACCGCCTTGCCCCCTCTCCAAACTGCATCACTCAGACTACACCAGCCTCCTTGTCATTCTCTGCAGCTCCAGACATCTCTCATTTATCTCCATCACACTGGAGGCGGAGGGACCCAGATTTGGTGCCAATCTTCATGTGCCTCTTTTCCAGGCTCCAGCCAGAGTGCCATGCCCAGGTAGGGCTTAGGGAGCCCACTTTCTGGTCGTGCATGGTCCTTGAGGTCCTGGCCATCTGGATTCCGACAGCCTGGAGGCAAATCGTTAAACCTTTATGGGGACGCTTGAGTTGGGCAGCCTCTTACTCTGGCAACAGTCTGCATATTTTACAAAATATTTCTTTATGTGGCTGTGTCGGGCCTTAGTTGCTGCATGCAGGGTCTTCACTGAGTTGTGTGTGGGCTCAGTAGATTTGGCTCACAGGCTTAGTTGCTCCATTGCGTGTGGAATCTTAGTTCCCAGACCAGGGATTGAACCCGTGTCCCCTGCATTGGCAGGCGGATTCTTAAGCACGGGGCCACCGGGGAAGTCTCCGGAAACAATCTTGTGACTGGTCCGTGCACAGGTAAGGAAATCAGTTGGCACTGGCTCCTAGGGAGGGTTTGGGCTCCCAATGCCTGGGGGAGACAGATGATAAACAAAAGAACCAACAGACAAGGTATGTTTAGGCTCTGAAGGAAACAAACTGGGGTTGTCTGGAAATCAGCAATGGCGGGGGACAACTTCAGACGGGCAATCAGGGAGGAGAGGGCATGTGACGCATGGGCAGGCGTGTGTCAAGAGTTGCTGGGCATGGGGGCACTTGGGGCAGGGGGGTTGAGAGTGGAAGACAAAAAACACTGGTGAAATAACAGCCCAGAGTCTGCCTGGAGAAACAGCCAGCAGGTCAGTGTGGCAGAGAGACAGTGCCATGGGCGAAGGAAACCCAGGACAGAGGGGTGGGCTTGGCCTCCCTGGGTAGTCCAGAAAGGACACCAGGGGCAGGCATGGGAATGAATGAACGCAGGAGGCTGGGGCCAGACTCCAGCAGCCTAGGCCTCGCCCTGAGGTCTTTGTGAGGAGGGCCTTCATGATGGGGGTCTTGGTCTACCCAATGAACATGCTGAGTAAAACCTACTTCCTGCCAGGGAGGGGGCTTGGCCCCCTGGGCAGTGGCGGGCCCAGCAGGGCCTCAGCTTCCACATCTGTGGCGGGGTGGGGCCTGCCCCTCACCTCCCCCAGCTTCCTGGCCCAGCCCTGAGTCATCCATCAGACTCAAGGCCGCCTGACCCAGTCCTGACCCCCACCCAAGACAGGGACCATTTATCTCCTTCAGCCGCTCCCAGCAGCCAGGCTCTGGGCCAACTGGTCCTATCTCCCTCCCACGGGACTGACACAAAGCAGCCCTTCCCTGACTTGCATTCTCATCAGCTGGACTCCTCCTTGGGGACGAGGCCAGCTCAGGTAGGTCCCTCACAGTTCTACAGGGACCTAGAAGGGGAACCCCTTCCCACCCAGCCCCTGGGAGCCCCAGCTTCTAACAGCTCAGGATGCATGCACGCTGACATCTGTGAGTGCCCTCTGCCTGCCCACATGGGTGGGGAACTGGGCACAGCCCAGTGAGCGAGGCCAGAGGCCCATCTCCACCCACACACACATGCAGAGCTGTGTTCCCATGGCCAGGAGGGACTCGGCTCCAGGCCCAGCCCCACAACCAGAGCAAACTCAGGGAGTCCAGCAGGAGGGTCTGGGAGCCCAGGGACCTCCACAAGGGGCCAGCCTCATCCTGCCTCAGGGGCTGAGGACGTGGGATGTCCTCTGACTCTAGCCCTGTGAATGAGAGCGTGCCATGCAAGGCTTTTGCCTCACTTGGCCAGGGACCCAGCCCGGCTGGTTCGGGCAAGCCTCCACCTACGCCAGGTGAGAGGCTACAGGCACCAAGCGGAGTATAGGAATCCCAGAGACCCGTCCGACCGTGAGTGTGTGGGGACGTGGCTGGATAGCACACAGGTGTGAAGGGTAGCCAGGCTCCCCCAGGGCAGACACAGCCCCCCTTTGCCACTGCGGGCTGGCAAGCATGCCTGCCAGGTTACAGGCATGTCGGCTTGGTGTGTGGAGCGTGGGCCATCGCCGTGGCTTGTCTTCTTTGATTGGGGGAGCGCCCTGAGCTCAGGAGATCTTCCATGCTGCCCTGCCCAGGCCAGAGCCCTGGGCCCCCTGTTCAGATGGTTCTCCACACAGCCAGCCGAGGAGGAGTGGGAGTGGGGTCTTTTCGCCCTGAAACGGGATCGCTCTTCTCTCTCCTCCCTTCTCATTAGGGCAGCTTCCTTTCTTCCCGAGTTTCCACTCAAAGGCACAGGACAGGCCCTTGGAGCCCCTAATCCCTGCACTCCCATCAGCGGAGCATGTCTTTCTCCCCAACCTTATCTGTCTCCTGCAGCCACCGCTGACTCCCCTGCGGCCTGCCTCCCCCTTCTGCCAGCCTCTCTGCAGGTCAGCGAGTGTGTGTCCTCCCCTCCCTCTCCCCCTCCTCCTTGCACCATCAGATGTGTATAAG